>QLOK01043451.1:1309-26384 GCA_003313805.1 Tricholoma flavovirens
CTCAAAAGTGCCATGTCCTTCCTCAGCCTCACTAAACTATCTGTTTCCCTTCTTGATGGTAGCACTAGCGAGGTAGATACCAAGAATATCATCATAGCTACTGACACCATTTCCTGGGGACTCCATTGTGATAGATGAGAGGTAGAATGTGAGCTCCACTGGTGCACTGGACTTGCAGCAAGTTCCTGAGAAGATGGTCATGATTCAAGTTGGTGGCAGAGATGGGAAGTGTGTGGAGTTGTCTGGGTGCAGATGTGATGGTGGTGGAATTCTTAGGCAGAATTGGTGTAGATATCAATGAGGAAGTGGTGTGAGTTAAGGTTGCTCATCTCTTGTTAGCATTAACCCTCCACATGTTCTTCAGGAAGCAGTTCCAGAAACTCTTGACCAAGCAAGGTCTCAAGTTCAAATTACAGACAAAAGTGCTAGCTGCAGATAAACGAGATGGCAAAGTCTTCCTAAAAGCCAAGTCATCTAATGGTGGCAAAGAAGAGACCATTTGTCTGGTCATCCATTGATTCCTCCCCACTTTTTCAACCACATATAATTGTAACAGTTAGAAACAGATGTAGTCCTTGTGGCCATCAGACAACAATTGTACATTGAAGGATCAAACCTGAAAGCCATCAGGGTCAAGCTGGACAGCAAGGGCTGCATTGTCATCAATGACCAGTTCAACACTTCCATCAAAAACATCAAATGCATTGGTGACATCACCTTTGGACCCATGCTGGCCCACAAGGCTGAGGAAGAGGACATTTCTGCTGTTGAATTCATCAAGTTGGGATACAGCCATGTGACAATTTGGATGATGGACAACTTGTTAGCACAACCCAAAAAGTGGGATGGATCAATGACATACCAAACTCCTAAATTCAACTGTGGAGCGCTCATGGGAGCCCTGAGGCTGTGACTTTGAATTTCAACCATTCATTGATTCAGAGAGTGCCGAGCAGTTGAGTATAGTCCACTCTTGTCAGGCTCCCTGCTGAATAAACAACATTGTCCAGACTTCACATGACCATCACATTACCAAACTTGACGTATCTTTTTTACTGAGGGTCACCACTCAACAATTGAGATTTCAAAAACTGAAAATCAGGCTCCCAGACTTGGGCTGCATCTACCATATACAGTACATTAAATTCTACCTACCAAATTCCAAGGTAATCCATCAAGAAATGGTTGGGATATGGCTGTTTGAATTCCAATTTTCTGCTCATGAAATGATATCCAAAATTGGAGTAATACCACAGCACAAAACCAGAGATCAGTAATATTGTCCAATGCAAGTGCCTTGTATTTATCAGTCCCTTGAGCTGGTGGCTTCCCCCCCAAGTTCAAGTTGGCTCCCATTGCATAATTAACAACTTTGAAGTTGTCTCTGGGCATAGTTTAGGGAATAGACAAAGAACACAGTCTATATGATGGTATTTTTTCTGTTAATCACGGAAAACAGTGCAGCTGCCACCAATAATAGGCTTAATTTACTTAAGTATCCTCTGAATCTTCTTACACAAATTGAATTTTTATGTCTGCTTATTTTGACCACAACCAGATGTGCTTAATATACTTAAATATCTGCTGAATTCTCTTATGCTACTTGAATTTATATATCTGCTTATTTCTGCTTAGTACATCATCAATTTTAAGGAAAAATATGAACTTAATCTGCTTATTCTGATTAATTCAGTATTAATCAGTAATAAGTAAATTAAGTAAAAAAAGTGGATCCTTGATTTTGCTGATGATGAGGTCTGGAATGATGATGAATTTAGGCAGCTGCATCCTGACAAGGGTCCTATTGAAGATAGTGACAATGAAACTGACACAGAAGGGCCAGAGGAACAACCAGAAAAGCCAAGAGGAGGTAAATTCATGTTCCCCCGATCAACTGAACAGGCAGAGAAGGCATTTGACAACTTCATGAACATTTTAAATCCAAGGCGAAAGAAAGGTCCCAGATTCACAGACCCAGGTCTTGACAAGATTGTAACAGAACAGCTCTCAGCAATGAAGTTGCTCTGTTTTAATTACCTCGACATGTCAAAAAGAAATCCAGCAAAGCCCCAATGGCAGGCCATATCACTTCAGACAGCCCAGAGTCTCGGTCATGGTACATATATGGCCAGAACATTGCGTGAATGGACTTGAGAGTTTACAAGGGATGAACAGGCCAATCTCACATTGATGATGAGGATTTTGCACAGGAACTCATTTTCAGAGCATTGGGGAGTATTGCACAACAGACCACATTGTCCAGTATGTTGCACATCCAGAAGTCTTGGAGAAATTGAACCAGAAAAAGACCATTTCACATGCAACAGCTCATCAATGGATGAAAAAGATGGGGTATCAATTGCGGCTTTGTCCACAGGGACAATATGTAGATGGTCATGAGAGGCCAGATGTGGTTGCATATCATGAGAACATTGTCTTGCCTGCAATTAATGAACTCGAGTTAAAGATTCAGAAGTGGGGACATGACAGAAAAAAAGAAGACTCTCTTGAAAATGGTCACCACACTGTGCTCTGGTTTCATGATGAGTCAATGTTTTATGCGCATGATTGTAGGAAGAAATGCTGGGTGCATAAGTCAGAAAAGGCTAAACCATATGCAAAAGGAGAAGGTCACTTACTCATGGTTGCAGATTTCGTCTCAGCAGACTATGGCTGGCTTCGATCGCCTGATGGAAAAGAGAGTACGTGAGTGCTGTTCAGAGCTGGGAAAGGACATGATGGTTACTTTGACAATGAGAATATTCATGCACAAGCTGTGCATGCAATGGACATCTTGAAAGAGCACTATCCCCATGAGGATCACATATTAATCTTCGATAATGCAACAACTCACCTAAAATGAGCCAAGGGGTCACTGTCAGCTTCGAAGATGCCAAAAGGTCCATCAGACAAATTCTTTGTTGACGTTAATGTTGTCCCTCCAGATGAATGGTGTCACATCTCCCTCAATTCAATACATCATGTTTTTAATTTGTATCTGGATGACACAGGAAAGGGGGTCTATGGCCCAGATGGAAAGATCTTGAAAAAGAAAGTTCCCATGGCAAATGGTAAATTTGAGGATGGCACTGAGCATGTATTTTACTATCCAGAGGGTCATCAGCTTGCTGGGCAGTTCAAAGGTATGGCAAAGATTCTGGAGGAACAGGGTCATCAGCATGCTGGGAGAAAGAAGGCACAGTGCAGGAAGAAATTCACCAATTGTCCTGAGGGATTAATGACCTGCTGCTGTTTCCAAATACTTTACAACAAGCCAGATTTTAAGAATATCAACTCTATTCTTGAAGCTGATGCAAAAGCATGGGCATTCCAAATCCTGTTTCTCCCAAAGTTTCACTGTGAGCTAAACTTTATTGAACAGTGCTGGGGACATGCAAAGCAACATTACCCAGTATTCCTGCCTTCATCTAAGGAAGATGACCTTGAACGAAATGTTGTCCAGTCTTTGGATGAAGCGCCAATGATCTCAATGTGTTGGTGCATTCATTTGATTGAAATCACTGATAAATCACAATCTGACTTTAATAAATGGCAACTTGAAGGTTTGCAACACATTCTATAAGGTTTATGAATGCATATTGCATAGGATTAAATGGTACACAAGCAGCCTGGGCAGCAAAGAAATATCGGGGACATAGAACAATTCTGGCAGATATCTTGGCCCAGTTTGATAAGGCCCAAAAAAAATAATTGGCATGACTTTATAATTCATGTAAATAATTACTTACTACTACTTTTAGTTATTGTATATCCTCATACTTACTATGTACTTACCCTGTAATATAGTCATTTTGATCAGTGCACCTTGAGCACAATACAACCAAGTCATGAGGGTCACTTGCATGTCACAGCTCATCACTGGTCAGGTGATCATGTTTGTTCTGAGTGAGACATATCTTAGCCTTTCCAGGACTGCTCTTTAGAGGGTGGTCGGTAACAGAAATTCGGCAAATTCTCACAGACCTCATCATCTGCTGAGTGATGCCGAATATGATGGCATGTGATGCCACATGCTGACTCAGGCTTGCGTTGAACAACTTGTCATCATGCATACACACTGTTCATCTAACAGTCCCCCTAGGCCAATGCCTGCTGCCAATGTTGCTGCCAGTGCTGCTGCTGCTGCCCCTTAGTGTCACTGATCCCCTGCTGATGAGGAAAGAATGATCACTTTCCTTTGCTCTAAAAAGGATGCCATGGCAGATGGTGCCAACTTTAAGCCAGTTGTCTGGAATGTGCTGGTCACAGAGATGGCATTGCATCATGGAATGGGTGCTCCTAAGACTGCCAAAGCCTGTAAATCTAAATATTCATGGGTGTGTACAGTTCGGAAGACTCCTTGATCTTCAATGATCAACCAATCATCTCCAGCTTTGGACTGCCTACAACACTGTCTCGACTCTGAAAGGGTTATCTGGTTTTAATTGGGATGATGAAAAGGGAATGAATATTGGCATAGGTGAAGCAGATGCTTGGAATGCATACATTATGGTACATTGTACATTAATCTTGTCTGATTGTGCCACTGATTTAGTTGCAGAAAATCAGGCTGGTCCTCAGCAGCAGCAGGAAAGAAACAGTGCTCCACTGTTCCAGGTGTGGTTGTGTTGAATGGCATCAAGGAGTAATTGGACACATTTAACAAAACTATTGAGCATAGTCTTGTACAACCTCAGGAGCACATCTGCGATACCTCTCCAGAACATCATGCTAAAGCCATGGCTTGTCTCCAGGAGATCAAGACACACTTTGATGATGCATGCATGATTGCACTGATTGACCTGTTCAAGGCTGACATGACAGAAGCAGATACATATATGTCACTGCAGTGCGACGTTCTACATAAGAAGTGGCTTGAGAAGCAGTTGGTGGAGCACTGTGGGTTTCCTGCTGACATCACCACAATGGCTTGATTTTATTCTTGTATCTGTATTCCCCAAACGAATGTTGTTGTTCACAAGCAATATCTGCAACTTGGCGCTCTGCAGTCCTGGCAGTGTTGCCTGATCAACAGCATCACAATTGAGAAGCTCCTGTATGTCCTCATCATCATACTCCCTAATGAAATTGTGAATGGCAGCAAGTGCTGGAGCAAGCTTTGCTTGTTTATCTACATCCAAGTTGGGATTGCTGCTCAGAATTGTGAACCAGTTCTTCAAGATGCCAAAAATGCGCTCAATGATATTGTGTGCTGATGTGTGATGGAGATTGAACAGTTCTTGAGCACTGGTATGGCTATCACAAATGTAAGAATCAGATGATGATATAGGGTGTTGGAACTATACAGTACCGAAGTTTTGCATGGCTCCATTCCATGAGATGATAGTGTACACCTCGATAAGGGAGCATAAGGGAAAGTGAGTTGGGATAGCCTGCATCAGCAAGGTAATAGTGATTGCTGGCTGTTGGAACACACAAGTCTGTGATGTGGGTGTCATTAAACATTGTTGAGTCTGTAATAGAACCCTGCCATCCACTGAAGACATACACAAATCTGTGTGAAAAATCACAAGCAGCAAGGCAATTCTGTGTAACGTGGCCTTTACAATCATGAGCAATTTCCCATTGTTCTGGAGTACCTGAGCAGTCAAAATGGGTCCCATCCAATGCACTAATTGCACCTGCAAAAAATGGGTAGACCTTCTCATTGTCTGTGATGTATTTAGAAATTGGGTCATTGATGCCAGGCAAGTGTACATAGTCGGCATAGAATGGGTTGGATGAGAAGATATTCAGCATCTTTAAAAAATATCTGGCATGGACAAGTGTAAGCACACAATTGATATGCAATATTAGAAGACATACCTTGAGATTGTCTCATTGGAACATTGGAAGTGTTTGCCTACATGATGAATTGACAGCCTGGTTGTACACCAGTACAGAAAGATCGCCAATTGTTCTTTAAGGAAGACATCCCTGGAGTGTGTTTCACCAATGACCTGGAGATATGCTACCAATATCTTAAATACATGCAGGTGGACACTGAGTTCACAATGAATTCGCTCTGGATGGCCCTCCATCAACTCCTTAACCCAATCAGCACCAGTCAGTGCAGAGTCGTGATATGGGATTCAGTCAAACTGTGGAGTACCATAGGCCAATGTAGCACATGCAACTAAGTTGATGACTATGGCTGCAACCTGAGTAAGAAATCGCCTGCATTGCTCCTGATCCATGATATGTGAGGTGAGTTGATAAATAGTAGATATCATCACACTTATAAGCTGAACCCTTATCATGAGGGTACTGAACATGGCTCTCCAACCTGTACTATGATTGTGACAAATAGTGAATGTGGCTCTCCTCAAGTCTTTGAACCACCTGGCACCAATGGTATGCTATAGCCTATCATGATCATAAAGAACAATCAGGTGAACATGGGTCTCCCTGAGTCTTAGCTGATGATAGAGGGTTGTTATCATGGAGAATATCAGTATATCAAAATGCACAAATTATACGTGAGAAGAAATATACATTTCTATTGCCGACCACCCTCTTAGTAAGTTAGATCGTGGGAAGTTATCCATCGGAAGATTCGGAAGGAGTAAAACAGGACGATGTACACGAATCCGAATCATAGCAACCTGGAAGGCTTGCCAGTGGACTGGCAATTTCTGCTGCTAAGTGTTCGTAGTAACCGTGACTTCTTACTACATACTAACGACTTGAACTTCACCCCTCCTAGTTACTAAGTAGTTTGCAGTTGCTGATAGTTATCTATCCTCAACCTGTGAACCAAATAACCGCTTATGTAATCGGATGCTACAGCATAAGTCACGGTAGCACTGGTGACAGCGCTCGCTGTGATGAATTCAAGTTCGAACGTGTATGGCACCCAGAGGTGACGAAAGCAAACGAAACCCTGTTCGCATATTCTCCTTCGATTCCCTCAAAAGCGCATCTTCTCTTGACAAGTTGGAACATGTTCTTGGTAGAGGGTCTCCAAAGCCTTCGATAGACTCAGGCTGGCAAGTTCCAGACAAGCAAGATTGGGAGAACAGGGACGCAGCAGATCAGAATTGGACAGATAAGGACCTGATTGAGCCTCCAAAGCTTGGCGACACACCCTTGTCATCCCAAACCCCAAGCGTTGATCTAGAACAGGGAGTCAACCTTCGTACACATGCGCCGGAGAAGCTGAACAGATCAGATAGTGGTGAAAATCCACCTCCGGTATCCCGATCGAAGGCACGCTGGGACCGTCTTCGACAACATGTGATTGGAGCACAGACTCGTTCAGCGACCCCACCAATTGCCCTGTCGCAATCGTCTCCTACGGCTTCTCTGCATACCTTGCCTCCTTCGCGGTCTCAGACGCCCAAGCCTTCTCGATTGGCCAGATTTGGTTTTCGTCATGTTGTAGACCAGGCTCGTGAGCTTGGAGTTGACAACACCCACAAATTTGCGGCTGAGCTGCGGAATCTCTGTTGGTCTATTCGGTCTGTAGAAAGCCACAAGAAAGCGGAGCGTGAACCGACGGGCTCATCTCTTCACCTCCCTTTCATGTCCAACACGTCACTTTCTACTATGGGTAACTCCAGCACAGACACCTTTTCGCATAGCAGTAACAAGAAACTTGAACTTCGACGACCGCAGTCGACGCAATCTCTGGCTCATGCTCGTTATTCTATATCCTCGATAGGGTCTCTCTATCAGTCGCTGTTGAAACACGCGACGCCGTCTGTGAATGGGGCATTTCCTGCCCCGAGGCTTCCCGTGGAAGCCGAGGTGCTTTCAACTCTCCTTGTGCCATTTATGGCATCTGAAAGAGGGGTATATATGGACAATGAAATGCGGTTGGCGGTTGAGGCCTTTGACTTGATCATCCGCACCTGGCCTCCATCAAACGAAGTTAGTCCATCCGCCGTTCGTGATGTTGCGAGTCTGATAAAACATACAGGTCGCAGGAGTTGAACGTTGTCTCTGGTGTTTCAAAGCCGCTTTGATCCCGTCAACATCTAGGACTGAGATTCTAGGCTTGCTTAGGGGTCTCCTGGACTCTGGCGAGAGAAACTATCTCGTAACCAAACTAGACACCTTTCAAACCCTCTCTCAGGGCTTATTTCTCCTTCTGCCTGGGCTGTGGGATGCCTCTACAGCTGCTGCACAAGAAGACTCCAAACTATTACAGGAAGTTCTTGATAAACTTTATTCTGGGCGTTGCGGAGATTTGGATGTCATCTCTGTTGAGAACGAGTACAACACCGTTAGGTCACCAAAGGAAAACACCGATCTGCTCAGATCAGCGCTGCTCCTGGATTCTCTGTCTAAATGCTTAGAGCAATGTACTGACGGCGCTCGACTATGGTTATTGCAAAATTCCTTGGAGGTATGCAAGTATTTTTCTTAACTGCACCCAATCCTGATGTATTTTTGTTCAGTCAACTTGGATTAGATTTTCAGAAGGCTTGGATTTTACACCTCTTTTGACATCAGTTCATGCTCGCACGTTGAAGACTCTTGGACGCGCGTTGCTGAATTTGCTGTCTGTGCCAGTTGATCAATATATCTCCATTTCCAGAACGCAAGTCGTCATTCGATTGCTACAGACTAAGATCATACCGGAGATGGATTCCTTTGATGATAGCAGTGTTTCGGATGCGAGGATATTAGTGGTGAAGATTATCCTCTCGTTGATTCGCGACGATAAATCGAAAATGGCTACACAATGGAGTGTTTCTATTATCTGTCAGTGGTACGGGGGATCTACGATGTGGAGACCAAGCATCGAGAAAACTCTACGGAGTCTTGTAAGAAATTATCTAACACTTATCTTTGATGTTTCAACTAACCTATGGCATTTCAAAGATAATAGGCAGCGATTGGTCAATTTTACTGGAAACATTATCCTTAGTCATCAATGTTTTCCCTGACCATCCTAGAAAACTGTTAGCCGCGTTTTTCCTTCCGCTATTGCACGAAGTACGTGTTCTGTGCAAAGTAATCGGATAGTCTGACGGATTATTGTGCAGCGACTAGTTGAAGAGCCACCGCCACACCCATGTTTCCCCCTCACCGATCTTCTTGATACGATCGCTCGGCTCTTCCCTCAGATATTTTACAAACATCTCTTCTCTTGTGCAGCTTCTTCCAAGGAGTTTACTGTTGTCAATCATCTCTGTGCAATGGTCATTGTTTCGAAATTCCTTCCAGACTTTTGGACACGTGATGCTGAGATGATGGCAGTCGCGCTGATGAGTGATGTTGGCGGAAAGAAGTCGGAGGATCCGGGGTCGATCTCCTGGACAAAAGCTGGGCTAGGCCAATGCGTTCTTTTGGTAGAATTGATTGAACGTCTTCAAGCTGCCCGTCATCAGAAAGAAGAGTCTCCAGTCAGTTTACTCCTTCCTGTCCACGTTCACCACTTGGCTCATTAACAGCGAACTCGGGCTTGCAGAATGATAGTTCTCTTGTGGAGATATTAAAATTCGCACTAGCGTTGGAAGCTAGACTAGGAATTTTCCTTGATGTCAAAGTAAGTACAAGATTTTGAATCTTCTGTATCCAGTACTTAGAGATTTCAAGGAAAAGACTGCTGTGATAACTCCACCCTCTCAAAGACTGCTTTTCTGCGTGCTTTTCCGAGAGATCAGGTTGCTAACACGATCACTCAAACCGTAGGTCAACTAATAGTCATTTTCACCTGTTTGCTCAGATTCATTTTAGTGCTACTTGGTTATCACGTGTTGTTTCGTGGTTTATTGATGTTCACCTAGACGATGGTGTCAACCCTGACCCCGAAGAGGAGGAAATGCGCACAATTGGTCAGGTACGAGGACTATATGCTGCTGCCCACGATGGCGTGCGCTCCCCACACCAGGTATTCACGGTTAATCTTCTATGGGAGTAATGTCTTTGATAACATATTAGCGACGAAGTACCGTCCTACTATCGAAAAACTTGGAGAGGCCCTCTCAACCTGATGTTTCATCTACCGGTGATACCATAGATCTTGCTGCCATCTTTGGCCGTAAATCCGCATTGCTTAATTCCCTTACAAAAGGCTTTGTGGGGAAGGCCATGAAACTGTTTGTTACTATGTCTACCTTGCTGACGTCCAGTGATTATCAACGACTTGGTCCACACATTTGGGACCACGTCCAGAATCAAAATGATTCCTCCTCGATAACATCAGTTTGTTTCTCTTTTGTACTGTTGGAAACATTTTCTCATTCTATCTGTTTGGCATAGGTCTGTTTTCTCTTAATGCAATGTGCGGAAAGGACGCCTTTAGACCTGCTAGCCGTAATAGAGGTTGATCTTCAAAGGTATTCACCCAGATCTTATAACACAAAAAGCCTATGTCAATTGCATTTATTTAAGTTCCAACAACGCCACAAAGCTGGCGGCTCTGCGAAAGATTAGCATCCTTACAAATTGGCGCTTTCAAATACTATCCCAACATGTTCTCACAGATCGGTCGCACCGTCCATTTAAGTTGGCCCGTGGTCCTCTTCCATTTCTTGCGACGGACATTGGCTCAAGTGTATACGTGTCCGATGAAGACCCTAACGATATGAAAGACAATCTCCCATCCGAGCTAAGGAAGCGTCTGGTGGAGATTGGCTGGGATCAAGGTGATACACCTGTTAACCAGCAACTAGAGTGGATAAAAACTCCTATGTCACTCCTGCCTACGTATCAGCTCGATCATTTGGACGACCAAACGTTTGAAACATTCCCCACAACACCATCTTCACCATTTATGACTTCATCGCCAGTCGGAGATAAGATTGAAGAGACGACTGGACTCCTAAGGCGTAACTCTTCTACAGGTGGCCCAACTCATAGCATAAAACGTCGAGCTATCTTCGTTCCATCGCTAGCCGCCATCTTCCCACGTCTGGCATCTTTGGTGTTTGATGCAGATTATAATGTTGCCTTCGCGGCACGAGGAATTATCATAGACCTCATGCGAAATGACCCTGCTCTCCTCGTCCGCCCAGTTCTGGATCTGTTCGTCGACGATCAAAGAGACATGGACTCTGCCATGTCAGGGATCAACGCCTTCATGCATGTGCAACGGATTCTGCCCCCTGCGATGTCCCATTATTTATTCAACCACCTTGCAGGCTTCTTGAAATACACCTCTCGATATTCTGACGGAAACACTGCCATTAAAGACTTTGCTCGTATTGTCGCGGTACTAGCCAAGCTAGTGACCCAAGTTAGCCGCATATCCATCCGCGAAATTCGTCGTGCAAAACTTGAATTATTCCTCATTCCTTCGGGTTCTTTGTGGTTCCCATCATCGGCTCCCGTTGGCCCAATGTTTCCAAGGGGTCCCGACTCAGCCCACGACCCATTTGAAGTTCTTGCTCCTGATCTGGTCTCGATGATCATGATCCGTACTTCACAAAATCTACTGTTTCTATCAATGTTGAAGCGCAATCGACAAGATGTCCAGCTTGTCCGGAAGAATATGACACACCTTGTCCTCCCAACAACAGGACGTCCCTCGGCCGCAGAACCCCTTGGGTTATCAGATTTCGTTCCCTACAGGTTATATTTAACCCAAAGCAATGAAAACCTTGCCGGACTATCTTTGATGCTCTCACGCAGCTATCTTCTCCTTGTGGCCCAAGTATTCAGGTCTATGCCCCGTCACCTCAATGACCGCAACGAGCTTGCAGTCCTTGTCGATGGGCTTAATAAGATATTGCTGGCGCATGGGGACGACATTGGTACAGTTAGTCAAGTTATGATAGGTCTGTAGGTCATTGGCGAAGCGATTCCACCGAGCTGATAGTCGTCCCAGCCCTCATGGTTGCAAGTACTCGATTCCGGAGATTGTTTACATCCGGTGGCGGATATGGTCTCTTCATGCCAGCGATCATCAAGGTTTATACAGAATCGGAAGGTCACTCGGGTATAAGACTGGCCATCGAGTATGCAATCAACAGATTTTTTGCGCTTCATCAGGACATCTTCCTTTTTCAATCCCTGGACGCCATAGCTCACATTGCAATGCTGCCTGATTTCGAAGGGGACTTGCTCGCAAAGAATATCTTCAGCTTGTACTCTGCATTACGCAGAGGTATTTTGCCCTCGACGCCAGACCCGGCGGGAATTCACAATGCAAACAAGCCCCAAGAACGTGAAGCCCTCATTGCCAGTACTGCGGAGGAGAAACCACAGACGTTCTTGGCATTAATCCGTCGACCTCAAGGCCAGCTCGGCCAGGATCGTATCACGATTGACTTACCAGATGAATATGAATCGAATCGACTGGGATTTGACAATTTTGTCCGACTTTTCCTGACAGTCATTGCTCATGACCCATCTACCATCCGTGCAGAGCGGTTCCTGCGATTGTTTCGCCATCTCACGCCATATCTTTATCACGCCTCTCCATCTGCAAGAACTGTTCTACAAGAAGGAATTGAAGCGCTTGGCGTTGTTCTTAGTAGAGCTTCCGTCAAAGTCAAGCCTGGGGATGGACCGTCCACCCAACCGATCAATCACCGTGAGGATTTCGAGTCGACGGAGGTTTTACTAGATGGCCAACTCCTTGGATCACCTGGATCACCCAGCGACATCCTGTCCATGAGACTTGATTACCTGTCGTTAATTGCTGCCTTTACCTGCTCTGGTGGGCGGTTGCCACAACCTCCTACACATCGAGCGCTAGATCTCATCAGGATGATACTCAAGGATTTTCACTCGAGCCATGTCAGTGACGCTATTTCAATAATCCTCGCGGACTTTACCCGCCATTCACTTCTTCGTGAGAGTGCTCCCAGCACCAAAATGGTAGTTTCTTTTCTCCGAGACCTAGAACCTGTCATCGGCGGACATATGACTATGATGGATTTTACTAGAGTATTTGAAACCATCACAACTCTTGCGTGCAATCCGTTGTACGCTAACGAGCCGTCATTCTCGCGCGTGGTCACCCAGATATGCGCAGTAGGACTATCTGCTTGCGAATTGGCAGCGTCGGAGAACCTTCTCCTAACCTTCCCTTGTCGATCCAGTCTTGTTGCCCTGCTTGGACAAGCAGTTTTTCTCCGTGGCGCTAATGTCATCCGCGAGCTAGAAAAACAGACCCCTTCTTACGAGTTTCTTGCTGGTGTGGTCTTCCCTTTCGCCATGTCTCTCAAAACGGGAAGAGAACTCCCTTCCGATGGTCTGCTACCAGAGAACGAGCATCGCAGTGCCATAGCAAGCACCTGGATTCGCTTGTTGTCATATTCGATGTCAGCTCTCGATTGTGCTGTGAAACATCCCCTTGAACGGTCAAAGTCACAAGACAAGGCCCATTCGAATAATTCAGAGCCTGCCCAACGCCCAATATTCATCATGGCTCTGCAGATATTAAAGGTTATTGTGGTTCGTGGTGAACCTGACCTTACTTCGCATCTTCCTGGAATCTGGGCCCGAATAGCTTCCTTCTTGAAGCCCATCTTAGAGGACGGTGACGCTAACTTTTGCATCCGCACGCAAAACATCTCTCCTTCTCCTTCACCAACCGCATCGCCTACCACGAGTGGGCACTGGGATCCATTCCCATTATCAGCGTCGAGGGGTACACAGGGCTCGCCGCCGAATAATCGTTCTTTCTCCAATCCCCGAGCGATCGATTATGCTCTGTGGTCATTTCTGGAGTGGCTTTGCTTGTACCGCAATCCTCTCGTGGTCCAGATGCGAATATGTGTATTTGAGAAACTTGCTGAGCTCGATCAAGAATTGCGGGATCACCCAGGCTTGCAAAGTCCTGGCAGTCGCCCTGTCTCAGCGTACTCTAAATCCCCCATCCGAAGGCGAATGTCTGGACACCCATCACCTCACACCTCCCCAGGACTGAGCTCCTCTCCATCCCTTCCCTATGAATCTGCTTTCCCTTTCGACGGCCGACGGGCCGGTTACAACTCAACCTCCCCATCCCATGCTTCCCTCAAGATCGTTCACTTAGGACCTATCTCCCCAATATCCCTATTCGGTCGTGCGCTTTCCGGAGGCGGCAATGCGAGGGGCATGGCTACTAACGCAACAGCGTCCAAGATCACATCGTTGACTCTTATCCGGGCGACATACAGACGGATCCGAGTGGTGCAGCGTTATATGGGGTATGAGCCCCTGCTTCCAATGCCATACGGCCGCGAGCTGGATGAGGACGAAATGTTTCCATCTGCGTGGACAAGGAACCAAGCATTAGATGCTATCCTTCGGGAGTCCAGGCAGCTGATTGAGGACTTCGGAGAATCCGATCGAACTTTGCATGATGGGGCTGAACAAGCAGACCCCTTTGTAGCATAGATGATTATGTTGATTTATCAATTGTACGACGTGTAACATCGGATCCACTAGGTATTATGCATTACCATCTAGAGTACCTGGCAATACAAGTATATGGGTTCAGAGGTAATCATCATAGGACATAAAAAGCCATCATCAACCCTGCCACGCCCACCAGGGCAGCCCGGAATTGGGGTCCATTTCCCAACGCAGAGCGTGCACCATTCCCACTCAACAAAGTTGTCAGCTGGTCGCTCGGGAAGACGTTAGGCTTCTGGGACGTTGTGCCTTTGCCGTAAACATACGACATCATGTTAGGCCCGGGTAAGTTGGGGTCGGCACACTTCACAGTAACAGACTGGATGAGCATGTAGAAGTGGCCGGCGGCAAGGTAGTCTGGATCGTTCCAGTCGATCATACCTCCAGAAAATAGATAAGTGAAATGTGACAATTGAAAGTGTCGGGATAGCGCACCTCCGGCCCACTGGACGGTTCCGTCGGCAACCCCTGGGATGCCGGCAGGCCATAGGCTTTGATTCAAAAGGCTAGGTGAGTTTCAACAGTATCACTAAGAAGTTTGCAAACCTACGAAAGTTGAATACGGGAAGGAGTGCTGGGGTAGTGGCTGACTCCATGAGAATCGATGGTGCTGGATTGTTGGATGGTCCGGACGACCTTGCCATCAATCGAAAAGGTTAAAGCGTTGGGATGCCAGTCAATCTGTAATAAGGCATATAATTAGCTAGCCGTATCTGGAAGAGGAAGAGAGTGAACTTGCCGTGTAATCGTGATACGTCCCAAAAGTGTCCTGAACACCCTGCTCGATTTCACCATTGGTAGGAGTGGCTGCAACAGCATTCAGTTGTCATACCACACTGAAACTCAAATAACACTTACGAACGTTGCCTTGCCAAAAGTAGTTGGTCTGTGCTGTGGTGGTCGAGTTGCCAGGAAATTCCCAATCGATCTCGTCTTTGATATCACTCATGGTAATGAAGGCGGCAACCACACCTCCCCAGCGGCCAGATTTCACTGGAGGACGGGAGCATTGTCAATGATTGTCCAGCACAGAGCTAGACAACGGAATAACGCACTCCTCGTTGTAATAGTGCCATAATGAATATACCGAGTAGAGGACATACGAGTACCGCCGTTTTGTTGCGTAAGTAGCAGGGCCAGTTCTCCCCCTGACGAGTTTGTATTCATAACATTTCCCTGGTCGACGACCCAGTCTGCAATGGTCCTCCATGAGAACCTCGGGATGTGACGATAGAGAATATATTCACCGTACTCCGTGGCATTTCCGTCAAATAACGTGGCGTCAGAAAGAATGCGAGAATCGTCAGTGAAGTCGTGCTATGAGTATCACGGAGCCATTTAATTATTAGCGCGATGGAGTTGTGTATGATGGAAGTCCACCTACAACTGCATCCTGGCAGATTGGGCTTGGCTTGCATGAGTTGATGCTGTTCGATCCAAGGGGGTTACAACCGCCCAAGCAAAACTAAAAAAGGTTTACGATCAGAAAACTACTACGAACTGGTGATAATAGAACTTACAGCACCAGTGCCGCAGAATCCGAATTCACCTGACAAAGTAGGGTTAAAATAAACTATATCGGGAAACACGAGAGATGATCTTACTGCAGCACGGGGTTGCTGCAGGACACGGATTCGTTACGTTGCTACTGGCTATATTAGTTCCATTCCATTATAAGTAGGCACAACCTGCTACGCACCAAGATTGACCATTGGCGGTACCTGCCAGCAAGGTCAAAATGAAAGAAAATGCAACCACCACCAGGGGATGCATGGGGGGGAAGGAACGAAATGAGGAACGATTAGAAGTGAGCTGGTTATATACATCAAATCAACTAAATGAACTTGAAACTGGGCTGTAACGTTAACTATAGCTATCACGGACTCGGAGTTCCACTGGCCCTTGAGAAAGTAATTATTGTTGTGTATCATTATTTGTTTCAAGGGATGATTACATGCCGCTGATGGATGGAACACCGAATTAAATTCACAGGGGCGTATAGTATAGTAAACTTCTAGCATCAAAATAGCGAATTTGTAGAACCAACTGCCTAAAATTGATGAATGGACCGGAGTTGTTCACTCAAACCCCACACCGTTCCGCTCTCAGTGTGTAGGTTGTATGAAGCGGAGCCGAGGCTATGCTGATGTGGAGTACGCTTACCAAGAGCTCGTAGAACTCAACCTAGAAGTGATGCGTTGATGATAATCGAGGGAATGGGTCGGATGTTGCGCATGGAAGTAAGTGTTCTGAGATCCGGGATGGATGTATAGAGGGGTATTGCTGAAGCGTTGCGATCGAGTAGAGTCATAATGCGAGTGAAGTCCTCCAGGTCCAAGCAAGAAAGATGATTGGCGAGCAAAAGGAGCGAAAGCGTGGGGGGTGTTCATATCGTAGTGAGCAGCATCTGAGACTGAAGCAAGATCCAGGAGAGAAGACTTTGATCGAACAAAACGAGCAGCAATCTGTTGACCAGCGTAACACTGGCCATGGAGGGTTTCACGGGCTTCTTGCGCGACTTCGGCCGATTCATATTCAACAGCAACCGACGTACTTCCATTAGGCGAGATCTCGAGGATTTTGAGCTTCTTGATCTGGCCAAAAGGATAAAATAGTGACTGCATGTCTTGAACTTGAGCAAACAGAAACGAGGGCAAGTTGGTAGCGAGTATGATTGGCGTCGGAACCAAGCTTAAGGTGAAAGCTGAAGTGTCATCTTCGGCGGAGTCAACTGACGATGCGGAGGAATTTGCGTCAGCGACTTCCGAGTTGCCGTGTCGGGTGCCTCGCGATAAAGCACGTGGAAGAGCGCGCGAATCGAGGAGCATGTTCCGATCGCCACCGTCAAGAAACCCTATACCAACAGGTATCAGGCAGTTGAAAATCATACGAAGATAACACTACCTTGAGAGCGTTGCACAACAGCCCACGATATGTCGAGAGTGTGACCCCTCGAAACAGTTAAGCGTCATTTATGAATGCTAGTACTTAGTAAAACATACTTGAGATGCGTGCGAGTAAGTGACGCAATGGCCAACTTAGCCTCTTCGTGAGAGGACATGACAACAAATCCTCGACGACGGGACGAATTATCCACGGTAGCCAAGATCACACAATGCACAACGGTCCCATAACGAGAAAACACGTTGGAAAACTCAGACCTGAGGATATTGAGATCCAAGATCAGATATGAATGATACAAAGTACGTACTTTGTTAGACCAAACGGGAGGCCAAGGACGTACAGATTTCTGCGATTGTCGGTTTGTTTAGGTGAGGCATTCATCTGAGGAGTGATAATCGGCGTAACGACACTATGTCCGAGAGTGAGTATTTAAGCACAACACGGAAAACAGTAGCACATGAAATTTTTGGGA
The DNA here is from genome assembly GCA_003313805.1 of Tricholoma flavovirens. Classification (NCBI taxonomy): domain Eukaryota; kingdom Fungi; phylum Basidiomycota; class Agaricomycetes; order Agaricales; family Tricholomataceae; genus Tricholoma; species Tricholoma flavovirens. Next base: position 18,984 of record QLOK01043451.1, read on the forward strand.
GTGCCTAGGGATAGGCGAGAGCAGGTACATATATGCGCATATGGGTCAAATGTGGGACTATAAACCTACAGCGCTTGACCTTGGATAATATATCCGGACATGCACATCGCTTTTCTGTGAGGCAAGAGGGCGGGTTAGTATCAATAGGAACAATAAACCGACTGAGGCTGAACATGGCTGCGTCTCGGCTGAAAAAGGTGATCTCGAGACAAACCCCAAGCGAGGTCTTGTAGTCTTGCGAGCTTTCGACGTCGCCTTTGGTGCACTAGTAAGCCAACGCGACGTTCCGAATAGTGCAATGAGATAATCACCTATTAATGTGTTGAACAATGCGATGACTTCATTGACCGTAGCTATCGATAACATATTGAAGAGTACTCCGCATGATCATGGAAAGGTATACGAACTGCGAGGGGAGATGTTTTCTACCTTTACAGAGTTCGTTTGGCTATGATTGAATTTGAAGAGGACATTCAACGACGTGGATGTTGTCATTTTGAGGATTGGTGGGGAGCGCAGAGGAAAATCAAGACGTTAGGGAGTGCTGTAGAGGATGAGTTAAAAGCAAGAAAGGAGCTAGGCGGTGGTGGTCGGCAAGCAAGAAGGGCGGCGCAGAGCTCAATTTCGCGTTCAGATCTCGTACTAAGTCATCTCCCAATAAGTTTCTCACGCCACAGACACGTTCAGCTCTGAGTCTCATGTGATCTGTCACGCCTCCATCACTGCTCAAGCCAGGAGCCTCACTACGGTAGTACTAGTAGTAGTAGTTGGCAATGTCCGATTCGTCTAGAAAACTCTCGTCCCTCTCGCTTCCTCGTTCGACACTTTCGGCCTTAGCGCAAGTCGGTTATGAGACACTCCAAGAACTACAAGCAACCTCTGCGAATGATTTGGCAAATGGTCCAGCCTTTTTTCTTTGTCTGTCCGAGTAAGATTTCAATCATAATGAGAAGAACTCGGCATATCGCTTCCCCAAGCTGAACAAATCCTTACGTCGTCGCAAAAACCTGCAACTTCCCTGACTCTTTCCCTCACTCAGTCTGCAGCGTCGATGGTCAAGAGCGCCCAGAAATTCTCAACGAGGTCAATGGCAATCGACGAGCTTCTTTCGGGAGGACTGTCACGCGGGCACATATTGGAAATTTCCGGCCCACCAGGAACGCCGAAGGAAGTCGTTGCAGCGAATGTCGCGACTTCCTTTGTCGAAGCCGGGGAGGAAGTGCTTTTCATTGGTACGTAGTCTTGCATACGCCGGAATTGCAGACTCTTCCATCGGGCCTTCTCTTAGATTGCCAAAACATGACTGTACCACCAACTTTGGATAAATCTCTTCGAAGTCAGTTCCCGCTCGACTTCTGGCAGTGCTAAACCAACTATCCGTAAAATACGCCAGAGTCTCAGCATTTACCTTCTAATTATCTTAGTCTCGTGTTCCACGTCAACATACACGTACTCCTGGACCTAATGACATTCATGTACCATCTTCCATCTCTTCTTGATTCCCACCCTAAGGTCAGGAGATGTCCCACAGCGCCCATACTGTGTATCTGACGTTATGCTTCTTATTAGATGTCACTCCTTGTAATAAATTCCGTCTCATTTCCTTTCCATATCGGTCAAGATTTGAGTGTGTCTGCGAAAGCTTACCTTCTAGAACGACTCAAAAAAGTCCTAACCAAGGCTTGTGCCACCCGCAATCTAACGGTAAGAGATCAATAAGATTGTAAGAAGACTACACATATTATGCCTTTGAAGGTCGTGACCACCTCGCAACTCTCGACTAAAATCCTAAATCCTGACGGATCTGCGGGAACCTTCGATACAGGAGGCAGAGGGGTCATGGTTCCACAGCTAGGTAACACAACTGTTCCCTCGGGTTGTGTTTTCTAAATGTTTATAGGTACCGCCTACCTTCCGTCCGGGAGATCATATCGAGTGATCATTGTTCCTACGGAAAAGAATGCCGGGTATGCCTAAACTCATTGCTTGGTTTCATTCCTCACGTATAGCATCCAGTTTTGTCAGACTACTCTCCTCCCCTACTTACCAGGCTGGGAGCGGAAAACCCCCTCAAATGCCTTACGTAGTGGTACGCTAGTCTACTTTCGCGCTTGCATCCTTGGCTGACTATTAACAGTCTGAAAATGGGGAGATAGCATAGATGCTCTATTATTCTACTCGACGACGACGTTGTCGAAGTTTAAAGTACTTTCGACGCGAGTGTGCAAAATTCTTCGGTTGGACATGCTTCTGCATGGTTAATAAATCAAATCACTGTTGTTATTGGTCGGTACCTTTCTCACGAATTTTAACAGGGTACGTTTATCTTGTAAGTAATATCGGGCATATATTCCAAGATCTCAAGCTCCAATGTACTCGACGACGCCCGATTCGTGTCATTAATGAAGCGGGGTGTCAATCCACGCATAAGGGCGCTGTATAGCTTCCATATGGGTTTCCATTGTGAGATGGACTCACGCTTCTGGAGTTAAAATTTTTTCAGGGGTCACAATGACGTCCATCTTCCAATCCTGATCTCCGACCGGAACTGCGTTACCCTCTAAAACCTGTTCACGGAGCGCAAGGGCCACTGGCTTTCATGTAAGTTGTTGCTTTCTTCGATCAAAACGACATACCTAGAAGCGGCCGCGATCGACCACTGGCAACGTATGAAGCGATGAAGCGATCATAGTATCCCTTTCCATGACCTAAACGTGATAGAGAATAATCAAATGCGACGCCTATAAAGGGCGGACTGTAGCTCGGCATGTTGAACGCGAATTAACAGCAGACCTGGTAATAAAATCATGTCCAGGGTTTCGCAATCCCTATCAAGGGCTACATAGCCATTTAGATGTCTCGTAATAGACAATTATTGAAGACAGACCGTTCAGTCGATTTGTACCCTGCCATTGCAGTCCCGGCTCCTTGATCCCCCATGTTCCACTAGGCAATGTGTTTAAATCCTCCAACCCATATACTTTCAAAAATTCCATGCCTCCCTCTTTAGACACGATCTTCGGGACAAACAGAGTTTTCTCTGTACAGCGTAAACTGAATGAATCCTCCAGATAAACATATTACTCGCCACGCGATAACACCTCCGATACCAATGCCGTTGTGTCGACCTCTCCAGAATGCATGCTCAGGTAACAACTCACAGATCGGCATCGATGGAAGGATGACAGCGATAAAACTCTCTCAGTGATGGCCTTTGCTAAAGAAATAATAAATTGCACAACAATGAACCTAGGAATTTACGAAATGCTATGAAGCTTCTGAGGTGTGCTTACATTGTTCCTCGATGGTCGGTGTAGGAAGGAGCTGAAGGGTTGTAGATATGGCCTTCCGCATTGCCCTTTTTTGTGCACGAAGGGAAGGAAGTGCCGCCATCTAAACAAGCTCTTGACGTCGATATACTAGCTACTCCAAAATTGTTTGCTATGGCACTCAGCAAAGGCCACCTCAATGGCCGCCGTCACTGCGTACGGTACTAGTCCGAGTCTCCAAAAGGCAGCAAGCTGTCTTTGTAAGCATCCTAGTCATACATAAGCTTGAACATCATGGTCAACTTTAAACTGAACGTTTGAACGTTAAACAGCGTTTTCCTCCCCTATACGCAAGTCTAGTATCGACTCATACAACATGACTAGATAACATCCGCACTGGGTCATAGTATGGATGGGCAACTTCTTTCTGTGGATACTGGTCGAAGCCGTGCAGCAGAATTTTATGGTTTTGTCGCGTGGACTTCAACAGCTATTGGGTTCTGTCTCTATGTTTTATGGGCCTTAGTTTCAGACCGGTACATCGTACAGGCTGGAATATACTGGTATCCGAACCGGTATTCATTCATTCATTGAGTTCTACTTCATGTGATTGGCTGACTGTGTGCTCCAGTGAATGGGCGTTGCTCTTACCTGCATGGTCCATTGTCCTTGTCATTACCACATATATCGTATATTCCGCGCTAGCTATCGCTGCTACTCCATCCTTTTCTGAAATGAGGGCGATCACTGGTCAATTTCCTCAATATTTATTATCTGCCAGGATGACTAACATGCTCGACGTAGACAATCGTGCTCACTTTCCCTTGGATGGAGAAGACAATCCCTATTTCAGTTCAACGCAGACTCCGGAACTGTATGATATTCCTATTGGAATGGTTAATCGTGTTTTGTACCACCAGTCAGTAAACGATGAATAATCTTGCTACATAATATAAATAGAGCTATGTTGCACGATGAAGAACTCGGATTTAGATGTGCATGGAGTTTTGGTCTACAATCGCAGGGCTTGAGCGGCTACAGGCGGAGTTTGCAAACGACATGCTGAAGCTATATACAAAAATGAGGAATATCCTCATTCAACACTCTGGCAACGAGGATTCAAGACTGCAGGTCCAGGGAGGACATGAAACTTCAAAGATGGAGTGAGCACTAGAACTGATTTGACCAACACAACACACCTGAGCAGGATGATATGGGTATGGCTTTGCATCGAGGTAAGAGTTTCTTTCTTCGTGGAATTCGTCATCGGTAACCAAAGATGGCACGACAGCACGCAGAGGAATAGAGAGCATTGATCTCCACTTCGTATCGGATCTGCTCTCGTCGGGGTCATCTGAGTCTGATTCTTCATCTGACAAAGAACGCAAATCATGCACGTTAGTTCGCGATGTGAGACTGGGAGGCATCCATCGCAATTTTAGAGGTTTCACTGTTTGGGGTGTAGGACTCGATGATCCCATGACAGTAGGCGCTCTGAAATCGATCACGTAAGGTCCCGGTGATTGTTCAGTAATGGGTGACACTGGGGCAACTCCGTGCGTTCGAAGATGGCGTTTTGCATTGGATCGGACCGTAAAGGTTCGATCGCATCCCGGGTACCCACATGGAAATGCTATTCATACGATGGGTAACCATCTGGAACAATAGAATAACAGGACGCACGTTTTACATTATTGTGGGTATTCATATGTGTTTGCAAACCACTTGGGCTATTACGTGGAACTTAGCCAGTTAAAAGAGGGCATAGTTGATGAAGACATACCGTGGAAACTTCTTCCCACAAACTTCACACTCGTGCATCTTGGATCTTCTTTTTTTCAAAACAGAAGATGATGAAAATTCATCCATGGCCTCGTGTGACCCAACCGACATCAAGTATTCGGGGTCTGAAGTCACAGAAGGCAAGCCGTCCGACGAATGGTGATTTTGTTCATAGGAAGCGTTTACAGGGGCTTGCGACTCGCCTGGATTATTACTCATGGGAATGGAGGATAGCAGGGAAGGCACAATGGCTGTGTCATTAAAGTCATGCAGCTGGACGGGATGTGATAAATCCTCGGGACCATAAACAGGGTGATGGAGCGCATGCAACTGAGTAGCCTTGAATGAGCCTCGCCTTTTAGACACTGTGGCTGGAGCTTTAGACACTCCTCTGTTGGAATATGTCAGTTCGTAGGATAGACGATCTGACAGCTGGTCCCCAACGGTAACTGAGTTTAAACCATATTCCAAATGATGATGTGACGGAGCCACAGGCGAGGTATCTTGGCGATAATGATGAGCGTCCACCTCGGACACCGGGGAGCTGTGAACCATTGTGGAAATGAAGTCCGAAGGAATACGGTTTAGGTTGTTCCCTATGTCTGAGCGTTGAAAATCTCTGGCGTCATAGTCCGGTGTGTATGGAGAATTGTGCAATATGGTCCGCTGAGATGATTCCGGATAACTGGTGGCGACAGTTTGAGAAAAGGCCTGAGTGAGGGGGGTATCGTTGGTATAAAACCGAGACGTAGAGTCATGTAAAGGAAATAGAGACGAGATATACGGAGGAGGTTGCTGCTCAGATACCAGACCATACGCCGGCGCATTCGGGACACTCTGAGAGGCTGACGGAATTAGTTCAGGTAGGTGGCTTGAACGAAAGTTCGGAAATGACGAGCCCTCATAGTGAGGCTTCATGCTGAGGTGGAAACGCGATTACGGCAAAATGAAATAAGATGGCTAAATTCAGAAAACAAAGCAAACCACACCACACCTTCGATGTCGCAGCTTTCAGGCGCAATCTGAACGCAAATGGTCATAGGAGACTGGTGTGACCTAGGATGCGTGTCCTATTGCGCACTGGTGATAGAATGAAATTTGGAAGTGGACCTCCACCCTCGGCGTGAGTATAAATCGGTCACGGTATATCACGGAAGGAGGAGGGCCTCGGTTGTAATGTTTCAAAATCAAATAGATTAGTTGATTAAGACGAGTCGCGGGGATCAGATAAACTTGAAGCTTTCAAAATAGGCGCAAAAAATCACGTTAGATTTCGTTTAGCGATTCGCTCATCAAGTTTCTAGAGGACGATCGTGCGAAGCTAAAGAATAACGACGGGATTAGCGTTTTTTCTTCCTTTCTTTTCTTGACGAACAACGGAATCACTGCCACGGTGGAGCGGCGGCCACGCTATGAAACTTCCCACGGATGGCTATTTTAAACTCTGATTGGCTCAAGTTTTACACTTGTTTATGCCTTTTTGTTTGGCTCCATCAATAATGTTTTATAGGCATCCGTCGGCCCGTCGGCATTTCAAGCCTCTGGCCATCAGGAAAATGGGAAGAAAATCAGATAGTTAGGCAAGGGTTTATCTTGTACATATTTAGCAGAATATATAGCTGAAAGATATATCTCAGGATACATAAATATAATTAGTGGTAGTGAAGACGGGGGAAGCCAACACCCCAACACTAAATGAAAGGTCCTGATTGTCATTAATAGGGCTCATTCATCAACTTTCAGAAATACAGCTGTCATGGATGTGTACTGTTGTCTGAGTAGGTCACCTGACTCCTAGACAAATCTCATGCAAATTGGTGCTGTGAGACCATGGGCATGTGTTAAGATTATGATTATGAGTGTAATAGCCTGAGAGTGAGTTCTTTAAGGTTGAGATACATGTAGTGGGTGTAAAGCACGGAGAGGGGCAACAACCACATGGCACCCTGACTAGGACCCCAGAAAATTTTTCTAGAGAAGCATAGATTCTAGTGGCTACAGGTGTCTCTCAATACTTGAGCATCTAATAGTAACATATCATAAAGCTATCCAGCATATTGAGCACTAAATACACAACTACACCATGGCCACACAGCCCAAACCACCTGCCACGTCACAAGGAGGGCATAACACTAGGTTAGCCAATGCATGGGCAGGCACAGTTCTGAATGCATGGGTGCAAGTCACAGATGCAAAGTCGGCAAGGTCACACCTTATGGCAGGGTCCTATCTAGAAAAGGAAACAGAGGTGATGATGGATGTGCTTCACTGGATTGCACTTGGGATGTCTGGTTATCTGGGGTTGAGCGAAGCTGTTGTGGGTGCATTCCAGGCCATTGCCTACCTGATA
>QLOK01043452.1:0-11526 GCA_003313805.1 Tricholoma flavovirens
GCAATAATATATATACTACTTTGGGTCATTGCCCACTGTAAACTAAACAACTAAGTGAGAGGCAGTATCTATTTACGGTGGTGCATCCAGCCCCGATTGTCCTTGTTCAGTTGTGCTAATTATAGCATTGGAGTTGCTGTATTTGGCTCCGCTGATCAATGCTCAACACTGAGTGGTCACTTGGGGTGTAATATGTAGCAGTGGCTGAATGGAAAACAAAGATTTTGCTGTCAAACATGGTGCTGAGTGAAATATCTTGGTCCCAAGTTGGAAACAGATCATCAGGATGGCATTGGCTGAATAGAAATTGGCAGATATGGTTCAAGAGGTCCAGCTGGTTTATTTGGAGTCTGAGTTCATGTGCTTTCCAGGGGTACTTGCATGCTACAAAAGAACATCAGTGTTAATAATCTAAACCAGCAAAAACATTGGCTTACCTCAAGATCTTGCCAATGACATGCTGGCAAGGACCCTCGGCCCATCAACTGCATCATCAGGGTCATGACTTGGTGGTGGCAGTGGTGGCAGAGGAGGGATAGGAATAACACCGGGTGCCAAGCACAGGCCATCCAACATGCTATGAGCAGTGAGATCAATGCGACATGCTGTGAGCTTGTCGATTCTTTGATTAGTCAGTAGCATTTGACCTACAAAATGGCTGGACTGTCGGTAGGGTTCCTTTACTGCTTTGATATGTTTTGATTCTGTGATTGATGAACAAAGCCCATTTGGAGCACCAAACATCTGAATGAGAAGATGGAAGTGCTTCACTGAGTGCTGATGTGGTAGTGAAAAATTGCTGTGAATGCCAACATGTTCAAATATGACACGATTTGCATGGAACCTGTCTATGGCTGCATCAATGGCATCCAGGGTCAATTCGTCAAGTGTATTTTGTTGGACTAGATAACAGAAATCCATGAGGCACTTAGTGCCTGTACCATCTGTGGGGGGACATGGCCGGCAATAGCAGGTAGATAAACCTGATGATTGATTTGGCTACTCAGAAGATGCCATGTACATCAAATGTACATACCTTCATAAGTGCTTTAGAGTCATCACCTGTCCATTGTTTGAATCCATGACCTTGAGGGAATTGGCATAGTCCAGGGAATGAGGGGACAGTTGCAATGCTTAAGTGTTTCATCAATTTATTATTAATGACACACCACCACCATCTAGATTTTTCCGATCAGCAGTACATCTGTTCCTGCATTTGTAAGATACATGTGGATGCAGTAACTAACTTGAAGACTTGCTGTACACACCATCCTTGGACAATACAGCCCAACAACACTTATTCTTGATAATCTGCAATATAAGGTCCTAAATCATAGATGACATGCTGAAAATACCCATCAGAGCATTGGGAGACTTCAGGAGTTGTCATACCAGGTCATAGGGGTTCAAGAATTGTTTGTAGTAATGAATGAAAGAGTTTGCAGTGGAATTTGCGGAAATCAGAATCATCTTTAAATTCTCTGTCTGCTTTTAATTAATGAGCGCTCAATATCTAATGGGAGAGAAGCACTACTTTTTGGTATGGAAAGAAATCCAACAAGACCTAGCGCACCCCAGTGGGCATGACGAACAGTGTTGTGTACATTTCCAATTGATCCATAAAGTGGATAATATTCATTCTGGCCAGTGGCTACTGAAACCGTCATCTTGTCACTGCCAAGGATGACAGGAACAAATACTCCACCATGAGTTTGAGGATCCTCAGCAATTATATCCTGAAAATGAGGGCGAGTAAAACTGTGACTAACACTAGTTACCAAAATCACTTACCACTTGTTTCCAAGCCCAGTTCCCTGTCATGACATTAGACCATTCTCATTTACCAGTTGGCCCAAATTTCTTTGAAGAGGAGAATAATCGATCTCACCATCAAAGTCTGGGTTAGCCAATTGACCACACATCAAAAGATGCACATCACAACACCACACTTCATATTCTGTCATCATCCAGGTGGGTACCTCGCCATCAGGAAGAGGGCCATTGTACATGACAGTGAAACAAATCCAAGGTAGGTCACCTAACTGTATGGAGTCAATAGCTTCGTAAAGGTCATTACGGGTGGCAAAAGGAGGTTCTGTGCCATCATCACCACTAGTAGCCCACAAATCAAATAGGACATCAATTTGTGTCCCAGGCATCTGGTTTCGAGAGTATAAGAAATCAGCAATCTCAAATTGGGCACAATTGTGGAAGGGATCCCAATCATCATGTGCCACACCATCTTCCTGAAGTGAGGTGTAAGGTGGAGGAAGAGTACCAGAAGGCAGATAGTTTCCAAGGGAATCACATGGCATGCCTAGAGAAGGCTCTGTTGAAAAATAAAACGATAAATCACTTACCATTAAGGATGGGATGGTGTAATGTCTGTGCACAACCCTGGGTTGCTTTGTGGGGCTCCAGATTGTTTTGGCCATTGTGTGTGGGACTTGCACCACCGTGGCAACCATTGTTGTCATAAGTATTGTTACCAAAGTTGGAATGCATGTCATCAGGTGGTGGGGATGATGGTAGCTGCATTGGCGAGATAGAAGAGGGTTGGATATGGTTATTCAGAGGAGGATGCATAGCATTCCAATGGTGGGTCAACCCAGACATTGTTGAAAACCCACTTCAGCACATTCTGGTTGTTCCATCGTTACAAATGTGGATGCAAGGTTGATGGTTTCATCATTGCATTAGAAGAGAACTGCAGAAGAAAGAAAAAACTGAACAAATACATCTAATCAAGTAGAACACGACTTACTAGGTTTTTTTCTTCTGATCCCGCAACAAGTGTGAGCCAGCAGACTTGAAATAATTAGACTAGCCACACACCAGCACCTCATTTAAAAACCACCCCCATCAAATATACTATCACTAACAAACCACCATGTCCACTAATACTTGCATAACTTGTCCATCTAACAAAAATACACATCCAGGTATGCCCAACTTTGATGAAGAGGTCTTGAACAGACCAGTACCAAGACAAAGGAGGACCAAGGCACAAATTGCAGCAGATAATGCAGCTGCAGCTGAGAAGAAGTCTGCAAAGGCTGAAGAGGCAAAATTGAACAGTGAAAAAAGTACCTAGCTCACCATGCGGATTGCCATGTTGGAGAACAAGATGCACAATTAATATTGATGCCTAGAAAACTTTAATGAAGCTGCACAGGGAACAGATGGCCTTGTCAGCGAAAAGGGTAGGTCAAATGGCAATGACGATGGATCTGGAGGAAAGAAGAGCTTACCAAACTTTGGTGAGGCTTCATTTGTGCTCGACGAACATGTAGAGCCACTGATGATATTATAGAATGAAATATTACATCTAGCGATGTCGAGTTCCTGGAAGGGGGGGACATAAAAGAAAGAGTAAGGTTAAGACATCAAGGAAAAAGGACAAGCCACAGAGTACTTGCACATCTATTAATCATGCAAGGCATCTGTTGATGACCCTGGATCTCTCTGGCATGAAGTACAAGGCTGATGAGAAGGATATGAATGATATTATGTCAGTTGATCAGATAAGTGCCAACAAGGAACTTAATTTATCCCACACAGCGCCAAAAAGGGAAAGCTTGACCCCATGAATAACCCAGAGTCCAAGTCCACAGCAGTCAAGTGAAAGGATGTTGGCCACTCTCAGTCAACAGAATGGTACATTGAAACATAACAAACATCCAGTACTGATGTTTTGATTTAGCATGAGTATGGCCAGACTGTCCCTTGATGAATCAGATTCCAGTTTTGGAAACAATGCAGATGAAAATCAGTAATACTTCAAATTTGCTTCATCACTACTCTGCAAGGATCTCACATGTCCTTCTGAAAAGGAATGCCCTCACTGGCTTTCAATCTGACTGGCAGCACCCAAATGCTGCCATCCCATCGCCTTTTGATGTCAACTCCAACACTGAGCTAGCCCAAGTTGACTGATTCAATTATGCTGCAGATGATTCCGAAGATGACACCAAGGAAGCCACTTCTATGTCCATTAGGAAGCCTACAAAAGATAAGAAGCCATCAAGGGTATGCTCAACCAAGTTCTATCCTAACCAATTGTAACCGCTGGCTTGTATTTCAAGTCCCACATTAAAATTGAGTTCCAGAAACCAGCAGTGGTCATCTCAGCAGTGGTCATCTCTTCATCCCATGTCGGAAAAATGCGGACTACCTTCAGCAACTCTGATTTGCCAGCGGGAACCCTCAAATGCTGGCAAGCATTCTACCTTCCAGCATGGTACCAATATCTTGGCACTCTCAAGAATCCATGGTCACTCAGTGATCTGTTCCCAGAAGCACAGTGTCTCTGGGACAAGGTGTTTCCTGACAACATCCAGATGCTTGCTGGAATGGGAGAACCAATATTCTACCTGGTAAGGTTCTTATCTGGTACTCTATTATACAACTGATTCATTTTCAATATCTAAGACTAAGCAGAGGTCTTATGAATGGCACGGAAGCTTTGCAACAGCTGCAATCACAGCCGTTCAAGACTTCTGGAGCTCTGACCCCCAGTACACAAGTGCCAAAGACTGAGAAAACTTTGTTGAATGGACAATTCCTGCTGAAGATGAAGAGCCATCACCTTTCACTTGGGCCAGTGTTGATGAGACTGATAGTGACAACGTCATAAATGCTTCACTCCTCTTCACCGCTCACGACACATACTAACAAATACCAGGTATATAAAGGTTCCTTCCAGTCACCTGCCATCCTCGCGACCTTCAGTGCCCATCTTGCGTCCATTTCCCACCTCCCACTTGACCTGCTGATCAACAACACACCAGAAGGTGCATTATCCATGGCAACAACTTCAGTACATTGATTGTTCATTACTAACAAGACTTAGCAACATGTTAGGTTGAACGCGCGTTGAAGATGTGGTCAAGTGGTGACTTCATAAAGCCGATGAAGGCAAATGGCATCTCCCCTGAAACCTTCATGGCAGCATGGGCTGATAGGACTGCTCTCTACCTGTCCAATATTAAAACTGTACCCCAAAAAACATGGAAGAAATTTTTGACGGCCACCATGAAAATTGTTGAGGAGAAGAAAGGGGCCATTTCAAGGTCTGCAGTCCAAGCAGCTAAAGCACTTCTGCGTCGTCAGATTGTTGATGCTGATGAAAGTGACTAGATGTCTGGTTGATTAGATCTTAGTTTGAGTAGGTTTTTTGTTGTCAACTTAGTAGTTATTCCTATGTGCTTCGTGATGAATCCAAAATATTTTTCCCTGCTCTCCCAAGTGTACATTAAGACCAATCTAAGCTACTGTGGACCTGGCAGCAGAATGCTCTAGTCTTACTGGTCTGGTATAAGGTGGTGAATAAGGCAAGTCTAAGATAATTATTACCTTACTCAGAAAGGTACATAGCTTATTTAAGGTGCGATGTCTTACTCGTCTTACACCTTACAGGGTCTTACAGTCCTTATGTAAGATGTATAAGGCAGCATAAGTAATTTGTCATTTTCCTGAGGTACACGATGATCGCCTCGGCATATTCCTAGTTAAGTCTCTGGACAACGGTTAATGCATCTCCGTCGAGATATGGGATTAGCGCAGAGGCATGGTCGTCAATTCGTCGCCCAACAGCTCAAATATCTCGGCTGCTTCCCAAAGCAAGTCGATGACAAAGTTTAATGAGCTGCATGAGGTATTGAAGGGTTTTCCTGGGCTGGGAGATGCCCTCTGGCAGCGTGGGCATGGAATGAAACGGTGCAAGGTGCCCATGATAATGAATGCGTGGCGGCGGCGTCCAGGAACAACAAGTGACCAGGAGGCGGACCTCCGAAATGTCAAAGACAACAAACGGCGAGGTCATGTTGCATGACGCGTCGTGCGACACGTCACTCATATCACCTGCCTGGCGTCCCGATTAGGTCACAGCCTACGGAGACTCCGGAGACTCCCAAGTCTCCAGAATATCTACTATATCTCTGGTGGTTTGGGACACTTACATGTATGCGCTTTTACTGCCAGCCCAAGAGATGAAATAATACTACATAACAATCAGCCTGGAATGTCTCCACGCCAGCGGCCACCTATATATAAGTAATATGATAAAGTTGAAGATCACGACGTTGAAGATGTCTGGTACACCTCTGGCCTCGACAAAAGCGCTAGCATAAATCTGCTCAGGTTGATGCTCCTGCACATAAGCAAACACCATGCTTCGAGGGACCCTTGCACGAGGCAGGGTTCGATTAGTTCCGAGCCGCTGCTGGGAGGGTGGAATTAACAAGGCACATATTCGAGCACGCGCTTAAAGAACCCCAACCCAGATGACGAAACCTGTGGATCCATTTAATCGGGTAACTTAATCACTTTTCCCAGCTTAAACATTGACAGCTGGATTCAAAACGATAGGCCCCTCCCGATAATTGCGGGGATCAAGTTTTTGATTCCCAGAGAGCATTTCAAGTTTCAACAAAAATCGTGCCATATTATGCTGCCGCCTACCGCCAGTAGCTAAAAAAAGGGTACGAGATCAACAGAATTCAAACTTAATATTCAAGACCCGTAATGTGTGTAATTTTCCCGAGGAGCCTATCATTTTGAATTCAGCTGGAATACGTCGAAACATGTCCGTGTCTGAAAACAAGTTCCATAAGCGGCGAACTTCTTTCCGCCTCGTGTTTATGACACTGGCAAGTTCTTCAACGTGACTCCATAATGACATCTTGGCATCGACTTGTAACAGAGAACCAGTTTTGTTAGTTTGGGGTATTCCCTGTTAGTCATGGAAATGGGGAGACTTTGGCGTAGGCGCAATGGTTTTTGAGAAGGTTATCAGAGCACAGAAATAGTAATGAGTAATTGAATACAAATTGAATAGTGATATAAGTCTCAACGGAGAAATACAGACGCTCTGCTTATCTGTATTCGGTATAGCGACCGGGACTCGGAAATGCGGTACTGAGTCATGAGACAGGCCCAGGCGAAGTTCGTCGGAAAAATTTGATTTACAGATCAGTCCTGATTGTAGGCACAGAGAGCGTATTTGCAACCGTTTTACTAAGCCTTATCAGCCAATCAGCTTACCACGATCATGGAAACGATCATGGGCAACTTCCATATACGTCAGAGAAAAAGAGGTGCAAATACGCTCTACTCCAAGAGCTTCAAGTTGCTCTGTACTGTACTTATCTGGGCACCGAAAATTGTTATCCCCACGTGATGGGCGTGATCATACATTCACGTGATATGCGAGAGCTCATGCAAAGCGCCCCGATTTCGGAGCCTTCGGGCCACTATATATCGTACCTCATGTTGATTTAACATGACTTAGACAATGCCTCCGGTGACACTATACATCTGCCTCGACGGTCCAGTATTCGGCAGCAACCTATGACCAACCAACGCGCTACTGGCATGTCAAACCAGTTTCCCTCGATGGATTTGACAACCAGTAGTGTCATGACCGTGCATCAGAATGGAAGGACTCGGAAGCGCCAATGCATCAAATTGAATTGACAGAACTAAATGAGCGCTTATAATGATCGACGTTTAAGGAAGAATACCAGTTGGACTTCGACTGTCACGGTGACGGTGACAATGCGTCCCTCAGGCTCAAGAGGGTTATTTTCAAGAAACACACAATGAATATATAAGTATGACTGGTTATATGCTGTCTATTTGGCGGGGCAATCTTCCAAGTCTCGGTTGTGCTCATTATGACGTTACTCCATTATGTCTTGGCTGGCCTCCAATTCTGGCTGGTCGTCCTAGTCTGTGCCACCTCTGGGACACAGTACGCACGGCATAACGATTTCGTTTCTGTCCAACAAGGATCCTTCTCACTGGGCGGCAGGCATGTTGGTCCCATATCACCCTACATCTGCTAGCTAACGTCCTTTGTAGTCCCTTCCGCTTCTATGGAACTAATGCATATTGGCTGCAGATGATTACGGATGTTGACATGGATTTCACCATACATGAAATTGCTACGGCTGGCTTTAATGTTGTTCGTACTTGGGCGTTCAACGACGTTGCCCATCAACCATCGTCTGGTCCTTACTTTCAAGTATCAGTATCACTTCTTCTATCTATATATCTCAATTATGTGTTAGATCCTGCACGGCGATGGGCCTGCGACAATCAATGAAGGTGCAGATGGCTTGCAGCGGCTCGACAAGTTGGTCGCCACTGCTGACAAGTACGGCGTGAAGTTGCTCTTTACGCTCACCAACAACTGGAATCCAACGAGACCTGATTCTGGTGGGGCTTTTAGCCGGAGAAACAACGGAGGCCTGCCTAGGGGGTATCTCCCGAATGACTATGGTTAGTCTGGTATTTCTCATATAATTCCTCATGTTGACGAGAATCTCCGTTGCAGGAGGGATGGATCGCTATGTTAAAACTCTCCACGACAACGGCACTCACGACGTGTTCTACACGGACCCTACCATCATCAGCGCATTTAAAAATTACCTTGCTCACGTCATACCCAGATACGCTAACAGCCCAGCCGTCCTTGGTTGGGAACTCGGCAATGACTTGCGTTGTTCATCGACTTTGCCTGCATCACCAGCATGCAATACAAAAATGATTTCTAAATGGGTCGCAGATATATGTAAGTAGTTTATGAGATCTTTGGTGGGATGGAATATCACGCGTTCGTCTGCAGCGAGTTACGTCAAGACCCTCGATCCCCGACATTTGGTAACGGCTGGGTATGTTCTTCACTATCTCTTTGATCAGTCGGATGATGCGGCATTCAGTGACGCCGGATATTACTGTCTGAGTTGTCACAAGCTATATGCTAAACACACCACCCCGCCGAATGGTTTATTTACTGGTCCCTCGTTCGATGGCTCATACGGGGTAGACACCGAAGATATCATTGCCATTGGTTCCATCGACTTTGGATCTTTGTACGTCTGACTTCCCCACATCTCCTTCAATCGATAATAACCTGTTCTCTAGCCAATTTTTCCCTGATCAAACCCAGTACTTTACTCTGACAAGCGGTTCCTCTGCCACCATCGCTATTAATCATGGCAATGCATGGATACTAGCTCATGCCCATACGGCTAGGTTGTAAGTTTGCTTTCACTATAATCATGTTAGAAGCTACATTCTCCGTCGCTACTTAGATCGGGTAAACCAGAGGCGCTGACGGCAATTGGGATTGTTACAAGGGAACGTGCATCAGACTTTATCCCGTTCAATGAGACCGCTCGTAGGCCAGATGGTTCCTCGTGCGGTATGTGGGCATGTTTTGCCAGAGTTGCTACCATCTTCAACGTCGTGGTATAGGTGGTGTGGAAACATTCCAGGCCGATTATTCTTTCATCTCTTGGGCTGGTGGTATGCGATTGTATATTGCCTACACCCTAGTTTCATTCAATTTTTCTCCGCAGTTGCACTCAACGGAAACATTGGCGGCGTATTGGAGTATTCCGTGAGCATATTTGTTTTGATTTGCATTTGTACGGCTCTAACAACACCTTCAGTGGCTTCAAGATGGTCTTACAAGTCACGGTGCCAAATTGGGCAAGCGATCGTCGTCATCACCCCAGACAGGAACCGAGCAGTAGGCGCTCCCCGTCATTCTGTCGATCCTTTTAGTCATCACATATTTTGCAGCTATTCAACTCCATTTACTAATATGACAGTTGATCAGGTCCGCAATTCACTTCCTACTGACGACTTGCAGGGATGATAGTTAAATACGACTATGAACTGTGTCAGCGGATTTTACGACCCGGACATCCTTTGACGTACACTCTGTTATCTGTTTCGTACTTGTTCGCTGTTTGTTAGATACATAAAGACTCCTGTTATCACCTTAGCTCACTCTACATATTCCGTTGAACATAGGATTTTTACTTTTCGTTCAAGAACTAAAGATAACTGCAAGTCAAGCATCGCCGCTATCCTGCAAGCATACGAGCCATATTAGTACATTGTTTGCGAAGACGATACAATAAATACTAGAAGGAATACATGCCAGTGGACGGACTGGCTATCGCATCGCAAGGCCGAGTTGCATAGAGTTCTAGATCATTGCTCCAGACTATGCACTGCAGGTTGAACTTACTACATGCAGTTCTAAGCTAGTTCATCTAGATAGAAAGATGTGTCGTACATCCCGTTTCAAAAGCTTGTCCAGGTTGCTGATCATAATTTATTTAGGATAGTAAAGTCAGCTTGCCGCCATGCAGAATTATCAACACCCTCCTACAATCAACTTAGCGTGGGAAACGGTGTTTCAAATTGAATGGATTAATGACTGATACTGTAGGTTAATTGACAGTCCCAACCTGCAAGCATCTCCCCACTGGTATCAGGGATTTTTCCTGATGCAAAGATGAGCTACCTGGGATCTGTGGGGTCAAAATCGGGAAGGACTGTCTTTCCCGTGAAGCGTCAATACCAAGGAAGCCAGGTTGACAAGTGTCATCGGTATATCAAAAGACCAATATGCTCACGGGTTGTGAACTAGCCAAGCACCTGGTAATTTGTAAACTCACATTGTGGGTGCAAGAGCGAGGTTGATTAGGAATTGTTGGGTATATCAAGTGTGTGTACGTGGCCTGAAGTAAGAGTATAAGATTGTTGAGAACGGGAGTACGTATCAGGCGACACCGACACCAACTACCAAACGTGGCGGTGATACATAGCCACAATTATTTATAATACCGATCGTAGTTTACCGATTAGCTTACTGAGCAATGCTCACAATGTTTAGTATAAAAGTTCTATGTACATAGTTGATTATTTTAACGAAGTTTGTTTACTCTATCGAGTCCTCCCTTGCTCAACAGGTTATGGGCCCTGGCATTAACTGAATTTTTCATGATCACGCTATACTCGAACTGATAACACCCGGATCAAATTTGAATGATGGCTGACGTTTCAAATGCTTCGACACACATGAACATTTACCGTATTGAGCCCTTGACAGGTGCTGAAAATTACGCCGTTTGGAAAAAAATGAGGGATATTTTGATGGGGCAAGACTTGTGGGAATATGTCGACGGATCGATTACCCTACCAATGGATGCAGCCCAACAAACCACATGGCATAAGAAGGACAGGACAGCATTGTCTGTGATCCGATTAAGGGTGGCCAACAAGATGTTGGTGTATGTTGCGAGTTCAACAAGTGCGAAGGAAGCATGGGACACTTTGAAATCCTTGTTGGAGACTCAGGGGGCATTAGGAATTGTCTTGGCACAGTGGAAACTATTTTGGTCTCAATGCACTGATGAGACGCCCATAGATGAACACATTCGGACATTGCGCAGCTATCAGGAGGAGCTGCACAATTTGGGACAGAAGATTGATGGGGAGGAATTCTCCATTATTTTGCTAACCTCACTGCCCAAGAACTGGAACAATTACATTGCTTCTATAGACACTACAGTCCTAAAGGATGCACCCACATTAATAGCCCAGATTCTGGAACACAATCAACGGCTTAATCTGCGAAATTCAGATGATACAGCCTTCATGGGAAAGCCTGGGAAAAAGAAATTTAATCCCAATATCACCTGTTACGGATGCGGGGAAAAGGGG
>QLOK01043453.1:0-11168 GCA_003313805.1 Tricholoma flavovirens
TTGTTTTGACTGTGTGAACAACCTTACTTTTTTGGATGTCAGTGTGGGGGAGAGTAAGGGTACTTGCAACCGGGTGCCGCAGCTATCCGCCGCTTTGAGGCCGAACATGCTTTACAGACAGACCCCAGGATGATAGCGCTCAGAGTGACCCAACAGCAGCTCAGGACACAGAATGATGCTCCACCCCCGGGTACGTGTTTACCGAGTAAAATGGTAGTCATACTTCAGTGCGCTGATCTGCTGCCTTTCTGACCAAGTGCCACCCAAGCACAAGGGCCCCAAGTGTTCTATTTGTAGGGGCTACGTGGACAAAGCTGTCAATCCTTGGCAGTCGACACGGATGTAAGCACTATCATCCCTTATCTTTCAGCAGATCCTGATTTACTGTTCAAGAGACCTACTCTCCATTGAAATGTCCGATGACTCCGGCGAAGAATCAGACGTAGGCAGTAGGAATCGACGAAATGCCAGAGGCAGGGTAGAGCAGCGGCGAGCCGGATCGAAGAAACGGGGAATTGAATTGAATCCATGTTCGCATGTCTTTTGTGGCATGAGCTTTGCACAATCAACAGTTACCCATGTTTCGAACTAATTTGATGTGGGTACCTTTTCAGCCCTGTCTTGTTGAATACACTTATCGGAATCTCAACATCCCCTTCGACCCTTCAGCCTATGGAACAAAACTCCGCCCACCGGTGTCACGTTCAATAGTGGCTAGAACTGAGTTTCCTATGGGCTGTCCCATCCGTTGTTTAGTTACAGTTCTTTCTTGCCTAGCGCTTATATGATGGACCAGGAATGCCCGGTACAGCCTGGGGAGGAGCTCATTGAGATCAGCGATCAGACGGCTCAGCTTGTGCTCGGGGAAGGGAACATGGAGGAGTGGAATCATGCGCGGTTCATGTTGTCGTTGAATATCATGTATTGGTACATCTTTCCTACGTCTGTTTGCTTGGTACAAACTGAGCGAAATTTAGTCCCTACAGAAACTGTGACGAGGCTTTTGATGTTAACGACGTCGCGCCTCCGTTACACAGAGGGAATTATGCGAAATCCGTCGTTCAGGTCAGTCATATCTCTCACTGTCCTACCTTCTGTTCATTTTTACTGTGCGTGGTTAGTGCCCATGCTGCAGATGATCGCTCTGTACAGATTGCAAAGTAGCCTGGCATGACAGTGCATGCGCACCCTTCTGTTTAATCTACCGCCTCAGCTGAATTTTCCTTCCTTCCTCTCTTTGTGCAGAAATGACATGCTCACAATTCCAAGCGCTCCCTGCAGACGAATGGGCACCAGAGGATTTGGCGTTTCTGGAGCTTGCAAAGACGGAGAAGTGGAGACGATGTCCAAAGGTTTGATGATGTCAAGTTTGCGTTTCCATGCCGCCGCTGAATCTGATCCTAATCCAGTGTAGTGCCATGGTCGAACTAAAGGTGTGTCTGATCTATATTCATCAATGTTCCAGTGCTAAAAGGAAGTGCAGTTTGGTTGCCAGTGCGTTCGCTCTGTAACGTCCTCCATTGGGATGATCATGCTGACTTGTCACATCCTCAAACAGCCACATTACATACGATTAAGTTCCCTCCTGCTCTAATTCTTGACACTTATTCACCCCATTCCTCAGATGTACTTGCAAACATCATGTATGGTATTCCCCCAGTAACGCTATCAGCCTAATCTCACTGTCATCTATTTTAGTTCTGTTACACCTGTGGCGCCGATTTCGAAGTGTGTTAGTTGACCTTGATATTGTTCCTGTTTCCTGATTGTTTTACAGCACAAGAATGGCAAATATCGTTGTACTGGTGGTGCGTCCTTCACCGATCCATTTTTGTTAAATGATCTTTTTCACGATTGACAGGCCAAGGGTGCAAAGTGTGGGACGAGGCGCTATTGTTGGAACAGCAATAACCCACCGCCCCCGTGCTCACGTTGACATCTGTGGACTTGAATACGGTTCTATCCCCAACCAACTAGCAACAAGCATTTTGACGCCCCTCCCGTGCTGTCCCTTAGAGACTGCGGGCAGCGACATTCGAATGCGCAAACTTTCTGTATTCGCTACAATGCTCCTTTGGATTCAAGGGCTGTGTTCCTTGGATGGAACAAATACAGCTATGTACTGTATACTTAATTATGATAGCATTACGATTATGTTGCTACCTACTTCGAAATCATACCAGTAACCAAGATGTCATAGTACACAGTAGCCATTTTCGGTCATATTCTAGCCAGACCAATAACAGCACAGACGGAACCTTTCACATGTTCCGCGGACCTCTCATTCCGCCTGGCTATCCGACAGATTCTGACCGAGTCCGAGTCAATGCTGCCCTATATATGAAGGTCGAAAGCTGACAGTCATATTTCCTCCCTCGTGTTGGGATATATACTTGCAGTCACCTTGAAGGACGGTTCTACGAACTGCAGTCAATTACCCGTAGCCAGACCAATAATATCACGTGTCTTTTTTTGAGTGCGTGGGGCGGCAGTGAATCGCGGATCCAAGGTGGATCCCAATTCGTATATAAAAGCGCAGTAAAAAGCTGTTTTCCAGCCTTCTCTTATCTCTGCTTTTCTCTGATCGATCTTAAGTGGGCATGCACAGCAGAGATGGATAGTGGTATTAAAGGCTCACGCTGGAGATGCTGTCATCCCCATAATCAGCTCCTGCCTGGTTCACCTGTCCAACGTCAGCATCATAGTACTCATCCACATTTGAAACCGGTCTGACCTTGGGCTCAGGCTCTGACACTCACTACTACTAGTATACTATGCCATTCTTTAACGGTGCACAAGGGGTTTGGGTCAGCGGCGGGCAGATGAATGATATCGCTGGTAATCTGACGAACAACACGACGATTATCAAGTCCCACCGCGTTCACTCTGATAACCAGAATACGTCCAACGCCAATAACAACAAGTCCTCTGGCTGTATGTCATCATTAGTGTCCTTCAACATAGTTAAATTTATACTTCCCCGCAGCAGTACCGGTCTCCAATGGCGTCATTTCCAACTAATGCGTACCCCGCAAGTCCAAGCATGGTTTCCTCAAATAGGTATGTACGCCCATTGTATGGTTCTAGATTACCGCGATTTACCCGTGGGCAATTAGAGTCGAGTCGAACTTCCTTTCACGGTGATACTGCTGAAAACTCTTACTCTCTTAACATGGAGTGCGCTGAGTTGGTGCTGATACGTTGTATTTTAATGGCATTGAAAAGCTCGGAAGGACGCTGTGGGCTGTAAGTAGTAGTAGAGTGAACTATAGGAAGAATCTTAACTTTGTACTGGAATTTCCCCAACAGTAGCCCACAAGATCTCGTTAACAATACCCACGCTGAAGCCAGAGTAAATGACAAAGAAGCAGGGACTGGACAGAAGGTTCAATGCTCACATGCCGACGACATCATGCAAAAAGGCACAAAAGCAGTCAGATGTGCAAGCATGGACAAGAGTGCACACTGGCACGTGCAAACTTAGTAACGAGGCTGTTTGGCATTGTATACTTACGTGTAATAGAGTACAAAATGCACATCGCTCACGCCGTTGCACGTCACTGCATCTCAAAACGTTTTTGCCTGGTTGGTCGCATCCATAATGGCCCTCCACGGAAAGGACTACTCAAGTATGTCGACCTCGCCGAAAACCGGGACGGGAGTGTGGGCGGCGGTTTTCTAACCTCCCTCTTGCGCAAGGCAAAGAACTCACGAGAAGTACGAGAAATCGTTAACGAGGCCACCCGCAGATTCGAAGGCACTATCCCCTGGCAATTGCTATCGGCAGCCGCCCACGTCAGTGCTGGTCCCTCTGTCGACGATCCACAGTTGGCGGGCACCCTCCTCGCAAGCATCTCCCCCAAGGACATCCCTTACGTCTGGGAAGGGGTCCTTAGGGCAGTACTCGGAAACGCATCAAGGCACAAGAATGGTGCAGTGGCACTCAACGCCTTTCGCCTCCTCGTGGCCCGAAACACTCCCCTGATCACCACGGATTATGCCCGCGTCATTCATAGTGGCATCGACTCAAGTGAAGAAGAGGCTCGACTCGTGCACGAGCTGCTCCAGCAACCTTGTCCAACCGAACTTGACCCGCGCACCATCGGTGTGCTGCTCAAAGTGTGCCATGTACGTCATAACTTGGACTTGGCGGGCCGAGTATGGCAGTGGGCTGCACCACGACGGCACGTTAGGCACGGAGATCAGGAGTTGTGCTATGTCACGGCTCAATATCTGCTTTTGTGTGGCCGAGCGGGCAATATAGCGGTCGCGCATCAGGCCTGGCAGGAAGCTAGGAACATGGGCCTTGCTCACCTCCCAGTTGTGACTGGAAGCATGTTGTCAGTACTTGCTATGCATGGCGCCGACGGCGAGACGCTGGAACTGCTCAAGGACATTCCTCCCGCTTCCCTCAATTCGTACATGGTGACTGCGGCGCTCACCGCCTTCTCCCATTCGGGCAACGTCGATGCAGCGCACGCTTTGTTGGAGCAAGTAGAGATGCACGGATCCCAAACTCCTAGTCCAAGCATACAGTCATACACCGCCCTCGTGGACGGCTACGCGCGCAGTGGAGACTTTGCATCTGCTCTCGCGATCATCGACCGTGCCAAGTGCCAAAGTAGGGTTGGAGAGGATGACGTGATGTGGATGACAGTGCTCGGACCCTGTCGTCGTTTCAAAAACCTTCCAGTCGCACAGACCGCATTTGCAGCCATTCAGAGGCTAGGCTCCCCTGAACACCGTGCATCGGCATACGTCCTCATGTCTGACATCTACAATGCCTGTGGTGACACCATGGCTGCTCTCCGCATGCAACAGGAGAGACTGAGGAAGGGACTCATGAAAGAGCGGGGTGCGGTCACACTAACGATGGACAACGGTGAAACACATGTGTTCTATGTACGGGAGATCCCGCCTGCGCTCGTACCTGCCACGCGTGCTATAGAACAGAAGCTCAAAGAATGGAGTCACTGGTTGGGGTTATGTGGCATCAGTGATGAGTCCATCCAGTGCCAGCACAGTGAGAAACTCGCACTTGCATATGCTGTCACGCAGGGCATGACACAAATTGCCCTACGGAAGAACCTTAGGATATGTGATGCCTGTCATGAGGCCTCCAAGCAGATTACCATTTTTGAATCCATTTCAATCCATCATTGGGACAGGTCCAGGGTGCATGTTATGAAGGATGGGAAGTGTTCTTGTCATGATCGATACTGAAGTTGTTATTTCTGGTGTCGCATCAGCAAACTAGACTTACATGTTTTGTCCGTCAAGCATGAGATCATGTTCCTGTAATCATTTTACTCTTAAGTACAATGTCCATCCATTCTGTCCAGCTGTCTGATTCTCTGTTTAGTGTTTGAAAGGTCCAGTTCATTGAACCAGAAAAAAACTGGAACTGAACTGGACCCAACCGTGGTCCGGTCTTTTTTTGCGGTTGTGGTTGCCCCCATTTTGGTACAGGGTCGGTTGTGGTTTGACATATTGTATATTTATTTTAAACCGCCCAAAGTCGGTTCAAACCAGTTGCAACCGCAACCAGTAAGCAATAGCACACAGGTACAGGTACGGGTCACTCATCATGTACCTGTGACCTGCCTAGCTATATGATGTACTTCAAATTACAAAACAGAATGGGTTCACAAAAGGTTTGAAAAGTAGTAATTTACACATATTTCAATGATTGAATTAGTATGACTAAAGCCGTGGCCTGAGCCAGCAGCTTTGGCTTTCAGCTCCTCTGAACCGGGCCAAAACCGTTGCTGGGCTGTCACCAATGGCCTGGCTTGGCCCGGCACATCACTATATTAACTACTGGTTCCCACTTCTGTGCAACAAAGATACATTGATCCTGTCTGATCTGATCCCTACTTAGTGTTGGTTGCCTAATCGGGCCTCCTTCCAGTAAAACACTTGGTAAGTGACAGTAACAGGCAAAGCTCAAGCAAATCATCATCTCAGATCAGCAAACTCTGATTGGCTGCCAAAAGCTGTGCAGCTCTGTCTGGCACTGCATAGATTGCCGAATCTGTCCAGACCATAGACCCATGCTGTGGCCTGCTGTGGCTCTCTGCAGTCAGCTGTGCAGAGCTGTGTAGCAGCTCCAAACTCATTATAACCATTCATCTATTAGATTTCTCAAAAGTTCATGCATTCACTTTCCCCTCAAAAAGACCCTACCAATCTCATTCCCAAACCCTGACTTCATTTAGGCTTTGGAAGTTTCTGCAAATCAGAGTTTGCTGATGCAAGCTAAAAAAAAAAACAGAATACGAACCAGTAAAAAATTATGCTATCAAGCAATTATTAGGCATCAACTGGCTATTGGGAGCTTTGGTCGACATTGAATGCTTCTGAAGAGTACAAAAGAGTAATTACAGTGCTCAAATGGCAGCAGAAAGCCTATTTTGGGCCCAGCTCGGTTTATTTTCACTGCTTCAGCTGTGCTGGTGGCCCCTCCTTGAAAGTACCCTCAAGACGCTGGCTATTAACCAGAGCAGCCACCTTGTCCACATGTCTTTTGCATGCAGAATTCAAATTGTTCCAGTTGATATCCACCCTACTGGTAGAGAAATTTTCAATGGGTTGCATCAGGAGTTAGAGTGTGATGGAGGACTCAGAGTGTGAAGTGCAGACAGCAACAACATTACAGGCATTTGCTTTATCAAATTTTGTGGTTATCAATTATTGAATTATGTCCTTAGCGGTTAGGGTTGACCGAGATGAATTCAATCAAAAGTTACACTATCGAACAGGTACCGTACTAATCCATTTTCTTGTTTACAGATATCAAACCTATTAATTGCAAAATATAATTTGAGTAAATCAGGGTTTATAAGCTGTATGAGTACAGGGTATTGTTGTTGGTTCACATCTCATGTGCACCTTGCGCAACGCATGACCTGTTGGTTATTTATAGACCAACATCGGCGAGCATGGCGGCAGCCATGTGGTAACCGTCGGGGATGCCTGGGACTGACTGGTAGCACAGGTTGCCTTAGTTTGGTATGGCGGCAAACCCATCGCATGGTGACCGTCAGGGATGCCTGACACATATGTGCCTTGTGCAATATACAAGGATTGCACCTCTGCATATAGTGCAATCTGTGTGTATTGCTGCCATAAGACAACTTATGCTACCAGTCAGTCCCAGGTGTCCCCGACGGTTACCACATGTCTGCCACCATGCTCGCCAATGTTGGTCTATAAATAACCAACAGGTCATGCGTTGTGCAAGGTGCACATGAGATGTGAACTGACAACAATACCCTGTACTCATACAGCTTATAAACCCTGATTTACTCAAATTATATTTTGCAATTAATAAGTTCACCATGCCCGCCGATGTTGGTCTATAAATAACCAACAGATCATGTGTTGCGCAAGGTACACATGAGATGTAAACTGACAAACAACAATACCCTGTACTCATACAGCTTATAAACCCTGATTTACTCAAATTATATTTTGCAATTAATAAGTTTGCCATGCTTGCCAATGTTGGCCTATAGCTAAACCAACAGATCATGCATTGTGCAAGGTGCACATGAGATGTGAACCGACTAACATGGCCACCTGTAGTATTCCTCCCAGCCCCTTCCTGCGCATTAAATATGTCCACATTTAGATGGTAAAGCAAATTCTGTGGAGTGGCTTATTAAAAATCTGCCATGCTTGCTGGTGTTAGACCCTAAAACTTGGCCTCGAGGTATATGGAACCTTACACATCCAATATAGAACTTAGTCCCATGTCCAGAGCAGATTATTACAGAGCCCTGGAGAATGACAAACCATGGTTCATTCAAGCTGTCGGGTCATTTTTTTCCCGCTGGATCTTTGCCTTCACATCAATGCAAGCTTACATATTCAATATAATGCTGGGCCTCGTTTCATGCATGAGGACCTTTACAACAATTACAGAGCTGCAGACAGGCACTAACCATAATTTTCAATCAATTTATTTCCTATTTCATGCTACAAATATCTGTTTGTTTGAGCAGCCATTATACAAGCACTCTAAATATTAATCCGATTGGTTGGATGAAGCTCCACAATATCTAGAACTAATCACCTTGTGGTTATGCTCCACTTCATCCAAAGTCAGGAGATGTAAATGCGATCCTGACTCAGACAGTCGTATTTCGGCAATTCCAGCTGTACAAAATGTATATAACATCTCTCCTTATTCATTGGTGGTCACCAGAAAATCACACATGCCAACTGATACTCACCCTCTGTCTCTTCCTCTGTTCGACCAGAAGGATCCCAAGCACCCTGACTGGGATTCATCTGTCTGGACGTGGTCAGAATGGCAAAAGATCACTGGTCTTCCTGCTGTGCCATATGATCCTATGTTCAATACCCTTGTTCTTCCATCTGTGGCCATCCCAGAGAAGGATCATCAAGCCCTCGTTTCATTTGTCAATAAATTCCAAACCATCACAGACACCAAAAAGATTCAATACTTCATGAAGAACACTTCAGATGAAAATCAAGCTGGACATATTTATTGGAGGGCTTGGGTAACACGTTACTGGAAGAAATGGGGTTTGCTTGGATTAGTGGAGAAGGAATTGAAGGAACGTGGCATCAATCCCTGGATGATCATGGCCGAAGATAACACTCGAGAAGTAAGAAGAAACTTTTTATCACAGTAGTATGCTAAATGGGGACTTCATTTAGCTCCCAACGCAGGATGAGGCCAATGTTGCCTCACATATACCCGCCATCGCCATTGAGTTATTTGGTGTTGATGCCCAAGTAAACCCGGGTAATCCCAACAGGATCAAACTCAAGGCCCAGCAATTCACAGAAACCCTTGTCACTCATTTATGGAATGCCTACTGAAAAACAATTGATCCTGATAGAAACTGCAAAGGGGGAGTTGGAGAATATGTGGAAAGGTTCAGTCGTTTATTACGGTGCTATGTGATCCTTACCATATTATATTCAGATTTGCAGGTGAAGCCAACAGCGCCTACCATCCGCTCCTATTTACAGAAGGTGGAGAAACTCATGGTTGTCCTCAAAAAATATGGGGATGAAGAATCACTTGCCTTGATGATGGATAAAAGGGCTCAGCTTGAGGGGATGTTGCAGGCTCTGGGGCTTGATGATAAGGGCAAGAGTGCTATGGAACGTGAGTACAGTTGTTTCAACTTCGTATCATTAGCCAACTACTTGCAGGTCTCCCTAAATCCATTCGTGATCCTCTTGTTTACCTTGCATCTACCAGTGATATCCAATCGCTTTCACTAGAAATTCATGAATTACTCTTACAGGTAGACCAGGAGCACATGGAAGCACCCAAGTTGGATTTCGACCGGGCACCTCCTGTGGAGTGGGAGGAGGGGGTTGAGGAGTATAAAGATAAGTCAAAAGATGAACTATGGGCCATCCTTGGCCTCTCACACAGCTCTGCCCTCCCAGATTTCAATCAGTACATTGATCCTGATGTACATGGTTATTGGTCTGACCCCGACTACATGGTAAACATAAGGATACTCTTCGTCCATTAACTCCATGATGGCACCAGTTGGTAGGCATCATCAAGATTATACATCAGGGTTTTAAAGGTGAACCTTTGATGCTAATGGATGAGGTTGGTGTTGGCAAAACACTCCAGCTTGTTGGAGCTGTGGTTATCCTGATGTTC
This sequence comes from Tricholoma flavovirens, assembly GCA_003313805.1. Taxonomy (NCBI): domain Eukaryota; kingdom Fungi; phylum Basidiomycota; class Agaricomycetes; order Agaricales; family Tricholomataceae; genus Tricholoma; species Tricholoma flavovirens. The sequence continues at coordinate 9,662 of QLOK01043453.1, forward strand.
TTCTGTGACTATTATGACAAAAATAGCAAGTTCCCTGGTGCCTTTGGTAAGTGGTCACTACTTTTGCATATGCGTCGCTGACATGGGTAATCGAAGTGGAACAAAAATGGCAGGGAAAAGATGGCAACATCCCTGCACAACCCATTTTGGTTACCATCCCTAAGTTGCTCGAAATTCAATTCATGAACGAGCTTTGGCACTACCTTCATCCAAAATCATTTGACCTTCTACCTTACACCGGCACTTGGGAAAAGCACCAAGACTGGTGGGCTCAGGTCTGGTCAGCTAGCAAGCATGATGTTTCATGACAAATTGCAGTGGCGGCTGCAACGGTGATGATATCCTTTTATATCAGCATTTGCAGTACTAATCCTTACTGATAGGCAATTGAAAGTGATGGTGCACATTCATGGCATTACACTGCTGATGATCCTTGCACTGCAGTACCAACTGCTTGGTTGAAGATGGGGGATAACAAGAAGACAACAGTTTACAGTCAAGAATGGTTAGTCTTTGGCTGCGACGAATTCCACTTTGCATGAAGTCAAAATAAGCGCTACCGTGCTGTTCTTCCATTGGTGAGACAGTCATCTTTGAGTATCATGATGACAGCTACTCCCATCACAATGAGCGCATTACATCGGCGACGGGCGGCCCTTACAATATGAATCCATTATACCCCCTGGGGGGGTACAAATCCAATGTGAAATGGTGTGAAATGTATCATGTGACTACTTAGGACTATGTAATAGAGCTATAGGAGTCTGTTTCTTGGTGCCATGAACTTTCCCACACATCTGCTTCATCTGGTATTTCATGAATCTTCTCTGTAGAATCAATAGCACACATATTGTATGTAGTGTAGATATGTTTGTATAATTGGTGCCTAATTTTGCTAAATCAAAATTTCCTGCCCTAAATCAGAATTGGCCTCCACTTAATTTCAATGGAGCATCCAAAATTAATTCACTTAAAAATGCTTGTTGAATTTAAATGAATCCAGTTGACTTTGCTTTGACTTAAATTCTGAAGTAGTTTGAATATTTAAAGTGCATTGAGATAAATGAAAGACTTTGCTTTGACTTTACTTTACTTTTACTTGAATTCAGTTCACTTTGCTTTTGAATTCATTTAAATTTATTTGTCTTTTCTTTGACTTATGCTTTTAATTTCTTTTAATTCAATTGACTTTGTTTTGAGTTCACTTTGAATATTCAAATAAAGTCAAAATAAATTCAAAGCAAAGTCAAATCAAAGTCAACTGAATTCAAAGTAAATGCAGTTGACTTTGATTTGACTTTGCTTTGAATTTATTTGAATATCGAAATGAATTCTGAATTCAAATAAATTCAAAGTAAAGTCAAAGCAAAATTAACTGAATTAAAAGATCTTGCATTGACTTCAGTTTTTATTTAAATGACTTCTTTACTTTTAATTTATTTGAATAATCAATTGAATTCATGTGAATGCAATTGAATTGAATGAATTTGTTGATTTACTTTGACTT
>QLOK01043454.1:0-39549 GCA_003313805.1 Tricholoma flavovirens
ATGCGAGATGGAAAATACCGTGGACCTCCAATGACGGGAGACCTGGGCCAGATGAAGGGGTGATGCCGCTCTGGCAACAACAATGCCAGCCTTGTTATAGCTCTTCTCCGGAACCAATTGCAAAATTTCTGCTAAAATCTCAGTCGGAAGACTACGTAGGGGAGACAACGCAGTTTTGCATTTGGTGATGTTCTCTCGAAGTGCCTGACAAGCTTGCTCCAGGTCCGCCACCAACTTTTGTAGTCCAATAATTTGGCGATCAAGCTCATCTAGTTCTTCTGTACGCGCGACAACCATATGACGGATTTGAGCCGCATCGGACTCTGAGGTAGCATTGTTGGTGGACAGGATTTGTGAAAGTAGACAGGTCTCATTGGAATCCCACTGTTTGAATTTAATGGCTCGTTGGCAGTTGGAGCATAAGTCAATGGGCATGTTGCAGTTGCGACCTGGAGAACATGAACTTGAAGTCCTGAGAGGCTTTCATATCTGAAGAAATAAACCTACTATACTCAGAGCTACTGAGCAAAATTCGAAAGAACAAAATATCGATATGATATTACTTATTTCAAACTCAGATCAGCTTTTCTTCGACTACTTTATGCGCTGTTGCGCTGCATGCAGGCTATCCTGTCGGGAATCGCGCAATCTATGAGGGAAGAATAAATAAAGATATGGCCTCGTAGTAAGTACGTGTCACGGTATGGGAACGCATATGCCTTCGGTCGGATGTTTCACTACACCCGTTTCCCCTATTCGCAACCTCAGCTAAACCCCCCATGGTATTGAAAGGACTCAAGCTAGCCCTGGGTTTCAGCGAATCTCGCCATAGGGTAAATGGCAGGACGCAGAACACGTTCCTCCGCTCAGACTCCTTACCACTCCCAGACATCTCCACCCGAAACCAGAATTTTACATCCCGTAGTATTCAGGTATGTTCATTGTTCATGACGCATTTACACCAACAAGACGGGAAAAAATGATGCGGATTTTTTTTTTTTTGTTGGGTGGTAATTCTAGCTTCAAGGCTCGGATGACGATATGACGATTATCACTGTAACACAAGATCACTACAGCTCCGCCCAAGAATCGAGCAAGTCCGAATCGGGCGGGGAGCCTGAGCCCCAGCCGAAACCCCAAGGAGAGCAGGAAGAGTGCGAGAATAAGAACAAGAGCGAGACGAGAGAACGCGAGATACAAATTGAAAGACTAAGGAAGATCCTCGAGTTGCAAGTAGCTTCTAGCGAAGCCACAATCAGGATCTTGAAAACCGAAACTGGGCATAACAGACGCGTGAGAGCGATGGAACAACAGCTGTGGAGGATCGAGGAACTTCAGAGGGAACAAGGAGAGCTTCAGATGAAGTGCGATGAGCTTCAGATGCGGTACGATCGAACGCACGAGGAGCTCCGGGTCCGCAGATACACCGCTGCGCAACAAGTCCGAAAGACGTTACGAGCTGAAGTCTCGTAGTAGTATAATGTACTGATTAAGATGTCATAGAGATACAATCATCCGGACTATGTAGTGTGTAGTAGCTGACCACTCGGGCGACATATGAGTCATCCAAGCCGCGTCGGTACTAATCACGGATGACGCACAAGTATTTGCTAAACATAGCCCATATACATAGGGGCGCCTACAGTTACTAGTAACTTTCTCGCCGTCGTTCAAACAATCTCTGAGACCACACGCCATGGCAGAAAAGGAGAAGAATGTCACTCTTTTCAATAACCCAGCCTTGACTGTGCTAGACGTCAAAATGAAGCTTCAAACAGCCTTCCGTGTCATAAGCAGACTGTTCTCGCCTCCGCGTCAAAACATGAAGAGTACCAGTCCGAGCTCTCAGGCTGGTTCTGACTTTCAAGCCCCTCCAAATAAACTCAGGAAAAAGAATCAGCACTATCATCTGATCAGGAAAGTGGTAGAGGAGAGGGAGAGTGTTGACCATGTAAGCCTACCCGACACTCTTCCTGAAGCTTGGTTTTGCAGCGCTAAGCTTTCATGTGCATGCATGTCCAGGTACATCAATGCAATGATGGAATCTCAACAAAATATATGGGAAAAGCAAGGCAAGTCGATTCCGAAGACCGATTCGGGGGGGAGGGGGTATCATGGAAATTGCAGATAGGGGAATTGGAGAGATGGGCAACGGAGCTAGAAATACGAATGGAGGAAGTGAACAGACATACGAAGGGAGTATTGGAAGGAACACAGGAGATTATGAGAGGAACACTCGGAATGATGAAAGGGACATCGAGAATAAAGACAGGAGCAATGGAACTGCTCAGACGGGCGGACGAACTGGAAGAACGGGAGATAGAGATGGAGATGGGATTGGAAAACATGATGAAAGGTGCTGAGGAAATGATGAAAGGTGCTGAACTAATAGAAAAAAAAGCGGATGTGCTGAAAAGACATGTGAGCGGTCCAGAAAGCTCGCAGGAGGGAACTAGTGCAATGGTAACGAGGGGAGGCCATCGACCCATTAATATGCAAGAGTATAAAAGTTCAGCATCCACGCCGATGGATTATAGGATTCCACAGCTGTAGTGGGGATTTTAACTGTGATTCGGTCTTACCCCCTCTCAGCCAACGCCGATGCTGGCCACTCTCAAATTTCAAAAAACCTTACGCAGTCTCGGAATCCTCGCGTCCTTCGAGTTGCAAGAAAGATGTCAAAGGGAGATCGCCATCCACTGGCAACGAAAAAGGAAAGCTACTGAGGCTGACAAGACCATGGAGGGAGAATACGTGCTTGTCGAAATAACAAATGCACGAGGAACACATGTTTGTCTTTTAAAATTTGAAAGGGAAGGAACGGAGGTGCGGACGAAAAAAAAGCATGGCTACAGTGCGGCAGTCACGGCGGCAGCTGGTAATGTTGATCAGGTAGTATTTACTAGTAGGAGATGATTGTCCACACCAGCCCCCGAGCGTTCACCACCGAGAGTGCAACGGAAACAGACGCATTCAAGACTACCAGGGGCCATGGCACACAACGTTCAGCTTATAGTACCCTTGTCCAAGTCTAGTAGTACAAGCAAATAATAACGCGAAGGGATACCGTCTTCTCCAAACGCATGTGCAGGTCAGACAGGTGCATAAAATCTGGTAAGAACGGGCCACGAGTGTTAGACCTGTTTATTGCGTTTGCAACGATTGAACGGGGGAGACTAGGTTGGGCATGGAAGTGGCAGCGGTGTTTGTCACGGAATAAAGACAGAAGAAAATCGCTGTAAAGCAGAGGCTGAACTGGCCAGACTAAAAACTCAAAGAAAGAGAAAGATGCTGGCTAGTTATTATTACATAGTCATGACTCCTTAGTAGTAGCCGTCCATCCGAGCTATAGCAACCGCTCTCCCCCGCCCCCTATGTCCTCTGCCTCTCATAGGAACATGTACAATTCCCGCTCGTCCTCTTCCTCCTGCCCATCCAAGTCCGCCCCTACTACCCCTTCCCAGCACCTGCGAGGGCATCCGAGAGGGTTGCGTGCTAGGAGGGTCGATCTCCATGACCCCAGTGGGCTGACCCTGCAAACCCTTCTCGCTCCCTCGTCCTCTGAAATGACCTCCTCTCGTTGGACTATCCATTGCGGGGTCCCCTGTCCTCCCACTCTGGGCAAATCCTCCGCTCTTCCCACCCCGCCCGAACCGTATGGAAGGCGGCACCAACTTAAGAGAGCCCATAGTGCTCGTCAGTCCGTCCACTGAAGGATCATCGTCATGGTCAGCATAATTCGTTCCGTCTGCAATTTTTTCTTCGTCGTTAGCAATGTCGTCGTGTTCCTGATCATGTTTGTCACTCTGTGCATCCTCATCTTCCTCGCTATCCTCGGAATCATTTTCGTCCTCTTTCTTGTTTCCTTGACTGTCTCTTGCTTTCCATGGTCCGCGAATCAGACTAACGCCCTCGCCCCACCTCTTCAATAAACCTCCAACACCTTTATTAGTGACTGCAAAAAAGTATTCCTTTGGGTATCCATGAGCCTGGATCAAATGCAGACGTCGAGCTTTCGGGGTGAGGAAAAGCCGAGTACAAGAGGCAAGATGACATGCGAACTGGTGTGAAGAGATTCGTATATAAGTGAAATAGGTCGTTCGAGTTCCTAAAGATCGCGTACAATTTTCTCTCCTCTATCTTTTCGAACTGCAGCTATAGGATCATGGCATTCTGTTTGGTGCTGAACTCATAAATTCACGAACATCAAGTAGAACAAGGAGTTGATCACTCACCAATTCCAAGAGGCGCGGATCAGGAAACACAGAGCCACATCCACTCTCCTCGCATACGTGTGCATGATATGTAGCGTAATGGATCTCCAGATCCTTTGTATTGGCAATAGGGGTCGGTCGATGATTACATGTCGGAGGCAAAGTGCACAACAACCGGTGAGCTACTACACCTGACTCTCGCACAGGAGACGTCCGGAAGGCCTTTGAGGGATGACTAGACTCTGGAGTAGAGGTAGACGTCGATGAAGGTGATTGAGATGGCGTGCGATGCCGTTTTGACCTGAACGACATCGACTTGAAGCAAGTCTGCCGCGTGACGTTACGCGCGACCACAATTAGGTAGCAAGCTCGAGTAAAAGTAAATTATATCCTGAAATGTTGGACCGTTCCTATGTATCCGTACAAGAAGGGGGGATAACATAACCAGTAAAAGATTCAACTTGAGTAAATATATCTGTAACATCATGGTCTATACAAGTGCGACTGTCGCATCGCCTCTGGTGAGCTGGGTGGAGAAAAGTGTACCGGTTGGGGGATCCCCAGAGACCTCGTCGACGGCCCCGGGGAAGATAGTGATCCAGGGAGATAGAGTGGCACGGTGGGAATTAGCTCGACCACTTTCTGTACTACCACTTTTGCTCGATTTCCAATGCCGCCATCTGCTGTCATCACGGCATGCACTTGCGCCTCCTGCTCTTCGCTAATTTCCTTCATCGGTGTTGCAGTGACATGGTTACCTACACCCCGTCCATCGTATATACACCGCACATCGTTTCCTGGGATGATTTGTGCTAGTCGTCCCGTCTCAACGTGCCGCACTTCTATGAATCGTGTGTCGAAGATTAGTATGTGTGGAGAATGGAATGCAACTCGTTCTGCAGTGCCCTCCCATTCTATTGCGCCTGCTGAACGACTGAGATCCCCATGTTTGTCAACGTAAATGCCAAACTCTGAATCAAACATCATTAGAGACGGCTATTGACCAAAACTACTGGAAATCACCATCATAACATAGGAGGAATTCATCGTCTCCCGATCGGAACATACCCATGGGACGACATGATTCGCATCTTTTGGCTAAAGACACACGAGGATCGTCCAAGTGAGGAATGGTAACACTGTTGAAGCTGAAACAGATGAAGCTTAGACGGGAACAAGTCGGCATGCATGTATGAACGCTTACTCGTTCAAGTCCATGATTTCGAAGCCTTTGGCACAGAGAACTACAACTCTTGCTTTGAGGAAAATAAGATCAAATGACTCCGTTGGCAGGAAGAAGTCTCTGTATATTCGGAACCATTCTGATTTATTGGAACGGAAACCAAGTCGAGTACCAAATCCGACTGGTGCCTTGACCTTTTCATTGATTTTATCGAGAACAGGTTCCAACACGCGGAAAATGCTTTCCAGCTACAGGCATCTTAGCGTCGATGTTGTTAATACATGATGAAAAAAAAACATACCCCTTTCTTCTTCATGTAAACGACGAGTGTACGTCCATGGAGGCTGCCCACACTGAAAAATTGTACGTCTTTATTGCCGTTGAGCTTCTGAGGCGCCGTTGAATGGGTCGCATGTGCGTTGAGCGAGGTTGGTACAAGGGCTTCGATATGATAAGCGAAAAGAGACTGAGAGATGACACGATGACATGTAATCTTATATAGGTTTATGATACCAAGCTGACACACCTTGTCCGCTAGTACAAGGAAGATACCAAACTCTTCAAGCATAGCACACTGCGTCACCATCTTCAAGTGAAGAACCCGACGCATGGCTGTTAACTGATGTCAAAACTTTGTATCATCGAGAAGAAGACATTTGTACATTGCGGATCATGTCGGTACCCAATCCACACGCCCTCGGCACAGCCGACTGCCACCAGTGGACGACCGTCAGCGGTATCTGAAAATCATTGAGAGACAAGGTCCAGAAACCTCAAATAACCAGCTTACTGAACGGCACAGAACACGTTACTTTGCCGGTATGTGCATTCTCTTGGTTCCATGCCGGGGATGAAGCATTTGTCATCATAGATGGGACCACAAACGTGTCTGCGCTCAAAGTTTCGACCTCGAAAACCTTGTTTGACTCCTGGACAACTTTACGTAAACCAAGAGCTTCGTCCAATTTTTGTTTCCACTCATTACGAGCTTGTGCAGATTCCGCATATAAGATATACGGGCCACCCAGTCTTCCGTTGTGGTGAAGAGTCAAAGGATAGACGGAACGTGGATCATTGACTACCTCAGGAGAAGCCCCTGGAGTACCATGATTTGATGCATCTGCGTGTCGTTCCCCTCTTAGATTGCGAAGTAAGCCTGTGCCTCGCTGAGTTGGCGGATCTGTGAAGTTGACGGGAGTAAGTAGATCAAGCGGAATGGGCTAATTGGATGGGTTGACTGAGCAGTCATATGCAAAAGAATATAATGAACATACTCTTCGATTCACGTTGTACTTGAGGACACCATCTCGTTCTTTTGGCTTGGTCATGACCACTGGGGTGGGCTCAGCGACAAATTAAGCTGAAACCAGATCCGATCACGCACTGTAGTTGTCAAACAAAAGCACAAAGAGTTCACTCCATCCGTTCCACTCAAGGCCGCTGTCAGGTTGACGGAGAAGCTTCCCAGAGTGAATCAAAGATCGGTTCTGATCCAGCAGATCCATATCCTAAACCCAACGTCAGCATTTCAGTTCGCCTTATAAGATAGCCGAACCCACTATTGATTCTCCAGCCTTGAAGACAAGGTTCGAATTGTATCTCCATAGCTCAACTTTTTGTTTGGCGGAGGTGACTCCCGGCTCAGTCTCTTTTCCAAGGGCCTTGATGACATCAACAACATGGGGTATTGACTCAACATCTTCATGGCCGTCGGGTGTTTCTTCTAGGATGCTTCTCAATAGAAGCTCGTAGCGGAGCAACCGAGGGATCGGACGATTTATGAAATTCTTCATGTCCAGTTTACGGGCATCAGGGTGTCGAACGCAATGCTGTACAAGGCGAAGTTAACAGGTTGCGACTACAAAACAAAAATTGAGATCTCAACATACTTCAACGAACATTTTGAACGGGGGGTTATTTTCTATTTCGTCATCAATCCGGTAGGCAGCAATGGGGTAGTTTGGGATATACTCCATATATGCTTCCCTGAAGTTGAGGGCGGCATCAAAAACTGGAGCAATAACACTATGAATGGTCGGGTGCTGCTCGCGTTGAATTTCATGGAACTTCTCAACCAGCCTCAGATGGTGTTCATATAATTCACCGAAATTGTGAAACACATCCTGAATAAACGGATCAAGCCTCTCCCGAGGAATGATCGGTGGTTCTGCAGCGCGCAAGGGTTGGATGTACATCTAGAAGAACAAATCTTAGTTGGGATGTTGGGATAGCAGGTCGACCGTACCTTCGCAATATTTTCGAGATCTTTGACGTAAACCTGTTCTCCCTTGATAAGTTCAAATATGATCCTGATGTTGTTGTTGTGGGGCATAAAAACTGCAAAATGGCGATTGGCACTCACGCTTGACGTTTTGATTCTTGTTTTGAAAGGCTCTGCCTAACCTCAGGGGAGACCAAATCGTGCCATTCCCACTTGCCAGCAGCACCTCTTCCCATAGCTGACTGGAAAGTCCGGAGCTGGGCCACAGACTGTAGGTTTTTGATAGCCTCAATAGCCTCAGCTAAATAATCCGCGTCTGGGTTACCGACTGCTGTTTCGGCTCGAATAGCTTCAAGGGTCACTGGATACTTTTGCAAGTGCTCCGGAGGGCGGTTGAGGAAGTGCTTCAAATCAATCCTGAGGCCTTCCCCTTGCCGGGAAGACTGTCGAGAACATTCCTAGAAAAAGACATGTCAATTTAGGGCAAAAATGCTGCATGTCACAAACCTCGAGGAACAATCTAAACGTTGGATTGTTTTCAATCTCATCCCTCATCCTCTTCTCTGCAACATGGGAATGGCCGATATAAGTCGGATAGGCCAACCGGAACTCTGTTGCAGCCTCGAGAAAGATATCACCAATCCCATGAATAATCGGGGCCTGTTCTCGTTGTCGAATATTCAATACTTCCAACAGGCGACGATTGCACTCCCGGAGGTCAAGGATGTTGCCGAAAACATCGTCGATGAAATCCTCCAGCTTGTCAAGCGGGAGTACAGGAGGGTGAGCAAGCCGGAGGGGTTTGATAAAACCCGATTCCACTAAGTCTAGATCGCGAATGTATTGTTCCTCCCTAGAGATGACTTTGTGGATGATACTGCAGTGAAAGATAACACTTAGCAAGCCAAGCACCGAGAGATCGAAGCATAACATACTTTTGCCGGATGACCTCGCTCTTCGGAAGGGAATCGACGACTGCCTTACCCACCATCGCTTCCCACTCCATGACCTCGGCGGGGGCCTCTACCTGCACCGGGGCAGGCCCAATCATGAGCTGGCCCTTATGTAAGATTGTGATATTAGTTATACGGATGCAACAAACCCAATTATATAACGAACCTTCCGCGGACATGAGAACGCGTAACATGGACCACCATCGCCGCAGCTGGGCGAATAGCATCTGGTCAGCATCGTAACCACTCCCGTCGGCAGTTCTTCCCGTTCGCCTATGGCGTCCGACCCACCCTCCTGGTCATCTATGAACTTATACACATCCTCCACGCTATCCTGCAGATCTTGGTGACCCCACTCAACTTCGTAGAAAAACAGTTGGCTTTGAAGGCTGCGTGCAACTTGCAGCGCCGCACGCCGATCATTCGTCGAGACGTTGTGGTTGATGGCTAGCTCTCGTTGGATCTGGGATTGAACCGTTGACTACGCGTCATGAATCATGAATATGGGAACACAGCAAGGCTTATAACGAGTACTCACTACAATATCTTTCCCAGTCATGGCATGGGGGTAAGGAATTCCGCCTTTGACATGCTCATTCCGAGGGACCTTGTCTCGTAGTTGTACGGCCATGTGCGAAAGCAGAGCGAAATTAACAAAACGATTTGGGTCTTCTTCATCCTCATCTTCCCAGTATTCATCCATATAGCCGTTTGGTCCTTCTTCACCCTCCAGTCGATCATTCGGCGGGTAATCCGCGAGGGCACGCAGCATGTCGCTCGGGCGCCTTTCAAAGGGGCTCACGGTCATGGCTGAGTTTTGACCAGGGTCGTCGTATAGCTGTTGCCTTTGAGGGGTTGGAGGATCATAAGGGTTGTGCAGGGTGGTTTCATTGGCTGTCTCCTCGGGAGCATCGTGATGGTAAGATCGACCAGTTGAAGTCGATAGCTGACTCAGATACTCTGCTCGGGATGAAAGAGATGAATTCCGTTGTAGCTTGGGGTCGAAATAACCGCCATCTGCATATCAATGATCAGTTGGAATAAGACACTGGTGCATCAACGCAAGATACGAACATTGCATTGTTGAATCAGTAGCTGTCGGATAAGACGCGTAGGATATCGAAGAATGGACGCTCTCAGGTGGGCTTGTGAAATACTCCTGACCCGATGGCCTAGGTAATGCTATAGGCATATTTGGTGGACTGGACCCGAGCAGCGTCGGCGCTTGAAACTGGCGAGTGTCGACAGGCTTATAATAACTGTTAGCATTGCTATGTGGTTGGACGTCGCTGCTATAAATATCATAGGTGGGGGATTGTCGTTCTGCGCTGTAGTGACCTGGGATTGTCGGAGGGAGAGCGCCGGGAGGTCGATATGTGGGAAGACGATTTAACGAAGTCACATATCCATCATCGGTTACCGAGCTGACGCTAGAGTCAAATGATCCTTGGGTGGAGGGTCGATGTTCATAGGGAAGGGGAGGCTTGGCACTGTCTGGTGATGGCGATGTTCCATTTGGTGCCTGCGGTAATCGACGATTATTAGCGCTACCTGCTGCCGCTCTGCGAAGAAGATCGTTGGATCCGGAAGAAGAGGACGACGTATATGAGTCAAAGGGGGAATAACTTGGACGCTGGAAGGATGGCAAGGGCGGTAACGGTGGTTCATGATATGGGTCAGGATCAGGCATCGCGAACGAACTTGTTGGAGATGATGTAGCCGAGATCGAAGTAGGGGTAGGTGGAAGTCGACGTACTCCTGTCGGACTTCTCGGCGTCGTGGAAGCCTGTGATGGTACATGGACGTCTACATCAGCCAGCATCATTAGCTACGTTACTTGATGTGACTGCCTTTCTGATATAAGTACTTACGATTATGAGAGCCATCCAAAGACGAGGGTATAAACGGCTTAGGTGGGATTGGCGGGGCACTGTCCCTGCTGTATGCCTTGTAAAAGTCGTCTAGGTCACCTTCTCGTTGCCTAAGGGGAGATTCTTCAGCAAATCCAGCCCATACATCGTTGTACAACCTCTGCAAGTCTTCATCAACAGGAGAGTGGGCACGGGGATTGGGCATTATAGTAGTACAAGGTCGAGTAAGCTGGCTAGTAGACACTATGTTCGTCACACCAAGGTGCTCAAAAAGAAGAATATGCGATCTCCTTGCCGTTTGTTGTTAGCGGCGCCGTGACGGTCAAGGTAGAAGCCAAATCAAATCCGCATAGAAATTAGAAATAGACCTGATGTTATGCCATCTGCCAGCGCTACTCAGTTTTACGATAAAAGATATCGATGGTCTCATGTATGCAGTCGACTTAGCCGCCACCATCTATGTAACTATGCGTATATAATGACAGAATCATGTAGTACACTTGGTAACTAGGAGCGGATATCATAGTGCTAGTAAGCTCAGGCTGATCATCTCATCGGCGATCAATATACACACACGACGCAGTTCACCAGTGTCGGACAACGTCAGCTTCCTGCAAATCCTCTCAAATCATGGCAGGCGATAGAGATACTCTTTTGGGAATGGGGTTTGATAGGGCACGAGTAGATTGTTCGCCCTGCATTGCATCCCCCGGTCTTGTAGCGAACTGACCATTTGTCTCTTCTCCCTGCTGTCTCACCACAGGGGCACTCAATGCTACTGGAAACCGTGGCTTACAACCTGCAATGGACCATATTCTCGAACACGAAGGCCAATCAGTTCCTGAGCTAGGTGGCGTAACGGACTCTTCTAGTACAGGCGCAAGAGACGCAATGGATGTGGACGACGACGAAGATGCCGAGGCGCTGAAAAGTTTGGGTGCTATAGCGAGTGGTGCGGTTGAAGCCAAGGTAAGTTCTCGTGTGATTGGTAGATGTTTCGATCACAATGACATACGCTTATTCTCGCAAGAGTATCAAATGTTCCGAGTGTGGTAAGATCTTCAAGAATACGGCGTTGGCTAATTTCCACGCGGAGAAGAGTGGTCATGATCAATTCGAAGAATCTACTGAAGAAGTCATTAACACTTTTTTTTTTGTCCTCCGATTGACCTCATCTCTCCGTGCTGTAGGTTAAACCATTAACTGAAGAGGAAAAGAAAGAGCGATTGGCAGAATTGCGGCAGAAGATGGCGGAGAAACGTTCCAGGAAAGCCGAGGAGGAGGCAAAGGAGGCAAAGGCTAATGAACAAATACGGCGAAAGGCTGGAAAATTAAGTTGTGTTCCCAAATCAAAACCCTTCTTAAATTTATCAGGCCTCATGCAGGAAATGAACAAAATCAAGGACGATATGAAACTCAAACAAGCTCTCAAAGAGGCTGAAGATAAGAAACGAGGTATGATTCTTTCCAGTAGCAGACCATGTCCACTGATACTCGACCACAGAGAAAATTGAAGATGCGCGCGCCAAGGCGGCTATCAAGGCACAGATCGAAATTGATAAAAAGACACGAGCGGAGAAGTTTGCTAGGGAAAAGGCCATCCGAGATGGTCAACCGATACCTGGCGAATCATCTGCGCCGGCGCCAGCGGCCCCGAAGCCCGCCGCTGCTTTAGCAGGTGTTGCCGGGAAGGATTATCAAGAGACTCGGCTGCAGATACGTATGTCTACAGGAGGACAACCCTATACCACTACACTGCGTAGCGATGCCTGTAAGCGTCAAGATTTTATTCTCGTTTATATAGCATTTATTTCACCATTTTTCAGCGCTACGGGAAGTTGCGGAGTATCTAGCGGGACAAAGCCTTGATGTAGACGTTGAGACGGTATCTTTCGCTCAACATTTCCCAAGGTTCTTAAACCTTTATCCTCCTCTTTCTGATGCGACGGTTCAAATTCCTCGTTTGCAGGAAAACCTTCTCTCAGGGCGATTTATCGAAGAGCTTGAAGGAGCTCGGGCTTACTCCCTCTGCAGTAAGCGTATTTATCTTCGTTTTGACCTGTCACTTCTAACGAATGATAAAATAGGTACTTATCGCGACTGTCCCTACATGATATGACTTCGATGTACATAAAACTCCAATGTATACTATGATTCAGCACAGCGATCAACTTTTACGAGTGATTTTAATCAGAAGGCACGAACTTTCCATCCTTTCTGACATCAACCAATCACAGCGAAGACGTCTACACATACTCTAGGACGGAGATGAATCCATCACTACTTCCAACAGCTATCCTCCCTTCTTCTTCACTTAAAGCCACTCGAACCAATCTATCATCTTCAGATACGTCAAACACACTAGGCCGCGTAGTTGTATCGCCCGGTGCCAGAACCTCCTCGATACTGTCCTTTGCAGCAATGAGGCACCCCGCAAGCCTCTGTCCTTGGTCGCCTCGCCCAACATAACCCTCAGTATGACTATCGAGCCAGACAGCCATCCCATGTTTCCCCAACGCCATATTGTACGTCGCGAACAGACGGATGGGCGAGCCGATAGTGCGTTGAAGCACTGGTGTGATGTGGTAAGGGAGTTTGAATGGGTCAACCGGGCTCTGTGGATCATAGGACTCGTTAGGTTGCAGTGAATACTGATGCAGGAGGTTGATAGGCTGGTATATGGTCGTATCAAATTGCTTGTACGTCATAAGATTTGAGCCGACGCACCCAAGGGAGGAGGCTCCCATACCGCACGAGGATAACAATTGGTGCAAGTTCCTTTCTGTGAGCAGCCTCCTGGGAGGCCTGGATGGAGACGCAGACGCTGTCTAATCTCCACTGCCACTCGTGATAAGCAATGGGATATATCACGGGAGCACCGCTGGAATCTTGGGCTGGGATGCTATATATTTCTATCACAGTTGGTCGAACAACTATGGCAAAACGTTCTCCGACGATTAGTACTTCGAGGGGTCGCACCTGCGAGACAAGGTACAAACCCTCGTTAACAAGGCACACAGACTCTGACTGGAGAGGATTACCAGTTGTTCTGAGTTACGCAACTCGATTTGGGTATCTGGCTTCTCGATATCCCAGAGATATAGGCGGTCAAGATCGTCCCTCGTCACGAGGGTTTTTCTGGATAATACGTACAATCCTTGCACCTTATCCGGAAAACTTGCAACGAGTGCGAACGCGGAGGCGGGATCGGGAGAATTGAAGTCAATTCTAAAAATTTCTATACTGGAAGGAAGCGACTAAGCGCCTGTGGCAGTATCTATGAGAGAAGGCAGCATACAACGGGGATTGCACGGCCAGGACTGCGGTGCTAGAATCATCCGTGTTCAGGCTTAAGGAATTGAATCGGAGCAGGGTCTTAGTGGCGATACAGACGGGTGGAGATGCCTCCAGATCCCAACATTGGAGAGTGATTTTTCGTTCTGTTCCATCCTGGGGATTCAGCGCCAGCGAAAGAAGCCACCGGTTCCTCCCTGGAAGAAATTGGAGATAGACGATGCGCGAGAACGATATGGACGCGATTTCGAGCTTTCGTCTAGGACGTGGGGATGGCGATCTCCAGTTGTGTCGCAAGCGTAAAGCTTCGAAGACGCACTTTTCAAGCTGGGCGGCAGTGAGGAAATCAATGGAGCGTCCTGACAGTTTTGGAATTGGAATATCTTCCAGCTGGATGTGACTGCGTAGCAGCAGGTGCCATACGCTGCGAAGGTGGGTAATTTCGAAAAAATACTTACATGTCTGAAGACGGCGGCTTAATTTCATGGGCCCTGTTACGATATAGCAGCAAGCTGACCTGACGTATATTCAGAACATCTTTGACGGAGAGATGGCGGAAAACTGGAAGAAAGACGTCGACCGGAAGGTCTTGAAGGACGACCGTCATCACAACGATGATTAAACAACCTCCACAGCGATTGGGCTAGACAAAGTTCGTGCACCACTGGTTGACGGTTTCGGCCGGGCTGGGTCCACAACTTACCGGGGACTATTCCGACAAGAAACTTGAAAACAAACCCCAGGGTCCTGTTGAAATAGTCGTAACACGCTGTTGATTGTTGGTGTTTCAGTGTCGTCGGTCTACCATGCGTACCTGAAGCGACAAGTTGTGCGTATTGCATTAGGCTGCAATGTGCATGAGCTTCCACTTGAATATTCGACTTACTTTATAAAGATCCCTCCTTATGCGCACCACTCTACAAACTGTCATGACCTACACATGGAATCTCCAAAGGAGGGGTAAAATCTGGGTATAATAACAACAAAAAGCTTTCAGTCTCAATTTCAAAAAGTTGATCGCATTCATGATGATGGGCGCGGCACACCCGTGGAAAACTTAAATAGCCATATCTTCATATGTCGATGAAATCGCACTCTCTGAAAATGCCGAATTAACAGGAGTCGGAAAGGTTGAAGTCTCGTGAATCACTCGCTAAGTAGATTATGTGATGACATGCATTTCGAAAGGTATGACCGAAGCACTAGTAGCCTGAGATCACCGTGACTTGGAAATCGGCGGGGTTGACTATACCAACATCGTGATCCTCCGGTTTTCTTAAAGTATCGGGTTATACAGTCCCTAGACCAGCGGCATCAAGCAATCCATAATTGGTATCGCATGTTAGATACAATACATGACCGTAACAATGACCAACCTCGTCCATTCCTTCGAGTGCAAAACAAATATGCAACATGCAAGATTCCACTTCCGCTCAGAAGTCAAAGCGTCTCGATAACAGCCCTCACTTCCCCCGCCCTGCTCACCCACCTCTGTAGCTCTCTCTCCCCATCCCTGCGGAACTTATCAAACTCCACACCCATATGATATCGTATCCACTCCTCCACCGTCATATCAAGCTCTGCATCCGTCAGGTTCTCTACTGGCGTGAATGGAAGCTTGGATAATGCAGGGAGTACCACGGTCGGATGGGTGGGTCCGGGGAGTGCTTTAAAGTCCGGTTGGGGCTGGGGCTGAGAAGAGACGGGACCGCGCCGCGGTGGAGTTTGGGGGAATCCTTCTAATATTGTGATATTAGTCTGTTCCTCTGGGGGTTGTCCGATATCTGACCCGAGCTCATTCTCAACCTCCGCCATCTCAAAATCGTCTTCTGCCGGCCCGGGTTCGGGTCCTGCGAAAGATGGGGACGGTAAAGGCGAAATTGGACGTGCAGGCCTGTGTGCTTTGGCTTTGGTGGGCTCGACGATCTCTACGAATATCTGTTGTTTCTTCTGGACAGTGGGTTTACTTGATGTCGAATTTGACACTGCTGGTGAAGCAGGGGCATCGAGGACGTTCACTTTATCCTTGATGCTCTCTTGCACGCTGGGAATGTTCTCTTTACCTCCCCGCCGCTTCACTTTCTCCTTTTCTATATTCGAATCAAAGTCAAGAGCCATCCCAGCATCATCGCCGTCGTCATCATCATGACCGTTCCCCCCCTCCTCATCCGTAGAAATTTCAACAACCTTCATAATGCTAGACTTCCTCTCCTTATCCTTATCCTTATCCTTATCCTTGTCTTTGTCCTTTTCCTTCTCACCTGCCTTGGTCTTTCCTTTCACCTTCTCCTGTGCAGGTGCCTGTGACAGTGGTTTTCTCAACTGTTCTTGCTCTGCTTGGGCCTTGGTGGCACCCGGTTTCTTGGCTTGCTTCCTTGCCTCTCCTCCCTCCTTGGGCATCGGCGCTTCCTCCCCTTCCTCCCCCTTCCTATCCTTCGGCCTCCCGCCTCTTTTAGGAACATAAAGCGGTGCAAGCTCGGGTTCCTCCTGAGGCACCGACTTGGCCGATACAAATGCGTCCATGTCGTCCGTCCCTGTGCCTTCTTCAGGTTCCTGAACTACCGCATCAATATCCCCTACATCAACTTCAGCATTCTGCGCCTTGAAACTAGTCTTATGTGTAACCTGGGTGGACGAGGATATAATGTTCGATAAAGATTTAAGACCATTCAGGGGTTTAGCAGAGGCAGTGGAGGAAGATCCTGTCCCCGCTTTCTTCACGACTGCTTGTAATGGTGCCGAGAACTGTTCCTCCTCGGATTCCTGCGGCGAATGTACAGGCGGGGGTTTGGATTTGGCGCGGGACGGTTTCCTTGCGATGGCAGCAACAGGTTTTGACTTCGATTTTGTGGAGGGTTGCTCTACTTCTTGCTTTGCATCGTCATCATTCATCTCCGATTTCGGCTCTGACTTCGGCTCTGGCTGAAACACGGCTTTGGAATCAGGCTTCGCTTTCGCCTTTGGTGGCCTCCCTCTCGTTGACTTTTTCAATTCTACTACTTCTTCCTCTTCCTCTTCCTCTTCCTCTTCCCCTTCCCCTTCCTCTTCGTCTCTCACTACCTTCGTTTTCGACCGGCTCCTCGAAGGTGTCTTTAGCGGTATCACCACCTCTTGCACCTTCTCGACTGGCTTGGCTTTGGCACGTGAAACAGATTTCGACCTCGATCGAGATTTTGACTTCCCTGGCGTCGCCATCATCGAAGTTGCAATAGTAGTGGGTCGCCTCGATCTCCTTGTAGGCACCTCTTCCACTTCCACTTCCTCATCCCCCACGACGTCTCCTGGTCCAGGATCGCCCTGGGACCGAGACTGGCTACGAGTATGCTTTCGAGGCGTCTTCGCAGCCGAGCTCACGCGACTCTGATGAGAAACAGACACAGGCTTCTTGCCCTTTCTGCTTGTGGTGGATGCGGGAGGATTGTCGGATTCGTCGTGGGAGGTGGAGGCTTCCCCATCGTAAGTTTTAGTAGGGAGGAAGAGCTCTTTGTGGGATTTCGAAACGGAAGTTGAGCGGGTGTGTTTTGGGGGTTGAGGTTTGGAGTGAGAGTGGGGGCGTGGGGGCGGTTTGGATGTTTCTGAAGAGGTGGTGACGGTGGTGATGGAGAAGAAGGGACATGGACTGCCAGATTTCATTTCGCGTTTGCGATGTTCCTTCCTGTGTAGTAGCTATAGTGTCAGCGGATTGGGTAACGCCACGACGAGATGGAACGTACATTGGGTCGTCTTCTGCATCCCAGCCGCTGAGGGAGACGTTGCAATAGAGACACGTAGCGAGATCGTCACCTGTCTGCTGGGCGGTATATACAAAACCTGCACGGGCCATCTAAGATATTCTGTTTAGTAGCCATTTCTACGTCAACTTTTGGACGTTATTCGACCTTGTGAGAAGTAGCTCTATGGTTCTTATCCCTGTCGTGTATCCAGCCATCACCAACGGAAAACGTCTCTAGACGGACTCGTTCCATCTGCTTCGATGTCGGCAGACGCGTTTTATCTGTGAAAACAAACCTATTCTCCATAAATATCATGTGGTATTTAATTGGTGAATTGACCTCACCTGCCGTGTGGGTCCATATCATCCCTCAGCCCACATCTAACACTCGCCCAACAACACTTGGCACCACATTTCTCCCAATGTATATCAAAAGGATCATCGCCTTCTTCCCACTCACTAAGCTGTTTACCACAAACAAAGCAAGTTACGTTGTCGCGGTCCTCGAAGCTTGGGTTATAGTAAAATCCTGCTTCAGCGAGTGTTCCTGGAGTTGCAAGAAAATGTGAAGGATGAGGCCACTTTACGTTGACATATGACGAAGTTTTTGAAGGGTTTTTTACGCGTTTTTGTTTTGAAAACGAGTCGATACGATTCTGGAGAGCTTCCATGAATTTGTTTGAGGGTCTATCTTGAAGTTGGCAAGTCACGCGATGTCACGGCGCGTCACTACTTTTCAATGCCGTTGCCTTCCGAGTCCGAGGAGTCAAACTCAAAGGTGAACGGAATGCCAACCCTTCAACCAAGGAAACGACGAAAAGTATCGGTCGAGATCGTCGACGACGATGAGCGCCTTGTCAGGACTTCAACGAAGCGCGCTAAGATGTCAGCGTTACCAGCCTCTTCAGCGGCTAAGAAACGGATGCCTGCACGTTCGAAGACGGAGTCCTCTCTTGACAGCCAAACCAATACCATTCAGTTCGACAGGACGCCTTCGCTTCCCAACATCGCTTCCACCTCCCCTCCTCCAAAACCTCGTACTCTCCCAACAACAATTCGCACATACGCTGGCAAGTCCCGCTCTTTCCTCGTTGCAATCCCCACTTCTGCGCTCTCCGTACCCAACAGCATCCTACCCGATGAAGACGACGAATACACTCGCGAATCCTACGCCTCTCTGCGTACTCGATGGGGTGTCGACGATTCCGAAGATGATCTGTACCCTGATCCGATGCCCTCCCCATCCCTGTCAACTGCTACATCGACACCGAGCGGATCACCGAGGAAAGGCAAAGGAAAGTCAATTCAAGGTGCCCAACAGGCAATGTCGATTCCGAATGGCATGATGAATCCTTTGAAGAGCATCACCGAATTGCGGAGTAAAGGCGAAAGCAGACGTTTCCTTGATGAAGTTGGATACCTATTCGAAGGGATGGAAGCCGCTGGCGGTATCGGTCTTCGTAGGGCAAGGTCCGCCTCATTTACCATTTTAGTAAACACTCTGATTAAAATGACGCTCAGTGCTCTGGAAATAACAACAAAACTATGCGATGCAGAATTCGCACGTAAAGCGAAAGCTGCTGATTTTCTTGGTCGGACGTGGGACCTCTTCCTTGAGGCGGGTGCCGGAACGGTGGGTGACATGGTGGGTATCTCTTAACCTCTTCCAGGCCACCCTTATATACGTTCACAGGTCCTCGACACTCTCCTAGCTTTCTTCGCAGCTCTCGTTACGCGTGATCCCGCAGACCTCGCAGATCTGGCACAGCGCACTTGTCAGCCTTCCCGACTATCTAGACCAAAACGGGGTAAACAAAAACATGAAGATACCGAGAGGCCCCCCAGTGCTTTGGTGGATATACTATTTTCTCTACTTGGACTTTACTCCTTGGGCGACCCTCTTGCACTCGTTTCGGCTAATAGCCGTGATGTGCAAGATGCCGAATTGAAGAAGATGGGTGTGCAGAAAAAGGATCGGACTTTGGTTAGCGAACTTTCATAATTGCGCGTGCTTCCAACTAATCTACCGTTGGACCCAAGTTTCAAACGATCTACAATACCATCATCAATTCGTTACTGTTCCCTCCAGACACGCCTGCACGTATATCCGTTTTCTCCTTTTTGCACCCGATCTAATGTACTTCGTCCCTCGCAGATATCCACCCCCTTCCTTGTAATGCACACCCTCCAGTCACTCCCGCCTTCCCTTATATCCACACACCACCTCCCGGTACTCCTCTCGTCCATTCGTACAATTCTCTCTCCCTTCCTTCTACCCTCTACTTCTCCGTCCTCATCCTGGCTAGATACAACTCACGACATACACTTCGAGAATGTGTACTACCACCTCCGTCTGCTCGATCTGTATCTTCTTGGGCAGTGGGGCACTACCGCTTCGATCTCTACTTTGGGAGCTAACGAAAATGTGAATAACAACGACAACGATGCAGACAATATTCAACTCAGCAATGACGTACCTGCACTAGCGATGAACTCTGCTCGTAACTGGTTACCTGACGTTCTGATTGCTCTAGGAATATATGCAGAAATTCGAGGCGGGTGTAAGTCCCCCCCAACTCTTCATACCTCCAATCTAACTGATAAATGACACACACAGCCTCAGCGAGCTTAATCACTGAAATAACGCTCCGCGTGCTAGTAAACCTTACACACGAGGATGCAGCATGGGCTCGTGCGGTGGTGGAGTGTCAGGGTGCGAGTGCGCTTGCGTGGGTGATGAGGGTTGTGATGCGGTTTGAGTCGGAGTTTGTGAAGCGGGTGCCAGCAGAAGAAGAAGAAGAAGAGGCGTTCAAGAAAGAGGAGGATGTGGAAGTGGTTGAAGTAGGAGCAGGAGCAAGAGGACCAGAGGTAGAAGAGGAAGGGGAGACCCAGGCGCTGGATAGATTGTGCCTCGCTCTTGCTCTCTTGACGAATGTCGTCCAAGTGGTGGAGGAGACGAAAGATTTTCTCCGTGACATCCGTGCGTCGCGTGCATTTGATTTATGTGTCGTGCCAGAAATTAACTTGGGCTGGAACAGGACTACATCCTTCATGTAAACTGAAAAACCGATCCTGCATCCTACGATGCACATGTTTCGCCTCCCCCACTTCCTCACACAACAGCAAGAAAGCAAACAACATCTCGCTCAGTGCGCTAGACGTACTTGTACAGCTCTATATACACCAACTCCCATCGGTCTCCCCCACATTCATATTGACATCCACATCCAAACTCGTCCCCTCTATCACTATCAAAAGAGAAACCAGATCCTCGCCTTCTCCCTCACTTCAAGAAACACAGCTAAGCCTAGGGAGAGACCGAGATACACCCGACGTGTCCTTCTTACGTGGACATCTCGCCGTGCTCTTCGGGCTGTTGATGCGAGAGAATTCTCCAAACCAGGGCTACATCCTTAATGCGCTTGGTACCATTGGTGTGTATAGAGACGAGCAGGGGGGACGGGTGGAAGATGGATTCAAATTTGGAGTGGAGAGACTCGTTGAGCAGGCGGAGGGAATTTGCGGCGTTTTATGCTGTGATTAATGTCAACGGCAGAGGCAGAGATGGGCCTGTGAACGGAGAAGTAGAGGAGGAGGTGATGAGAGAGAGTAAGGTAGCGAGGGATGTTGTGATGTATCTGCTACAATTCAATGACAGTTCCCATGTTGTTTAGATCATTCTCGGTCGACAGATGCGCCAGGCACCATCTCTGCACAATGCCAAAAGCAGATGCCGCCTAGCCGACTGATGTCAACAATACAGTTAGTCTCGCGGCCCGGTTCGCGGGCGGAGTTCTGTCGGAGAGTCAAAATACAGAACTCGCACTCCAATTTTTGTATTCAGGCTGATGTAGCACGCTTAGCACTCTTACTGTAGTAGGTTCCATACACACTTTTTTTTATTTGGGTCAGCGAGAATGGCCAAAGTGTTCATGCTTGTTGGTGTCTTACCCGGACTGCCACAGTCTTTCAGGCTGACTTCCTTTGTACCGCCTGCTACGGCCCGAAAACAGTGTCCTCTTGTATGCCCAAGTTCATTGTTCATTCCGCCACCCTTTTGAATGTACAAGCTCCCATATCCAAGCTTCAAGCTCAAGCTCAAGCTCAAGTGGGCTAAGTCACTCACAAACATATTTTACCAAGTCTTCGTCATCTCGCTTTAGACACAACTGAGGATCCCATCACATATTCCTCTAGATCTACGCTGCCGTTTATAAATGGTCAATAAATTTACATTCAATCTAATTTTTGTTTGCTTGGAGAAGCCTTCCACCGGCCCAGCAAATGGTTAGCTCGCACGATCAGCAGGTCCCGCAGCATCTGCAAAGAGGCCGTGAGGACATTTAATTTACTCCCAGCGACCTCGTGCCATTCGATCGGAACCTCCGTCACAGGTATATGCAGCTGTTTCGCCAGAAGCAGGAGCTCCACGTCAAATATCCATGTAGGAAGGTGTTGGGCAGGGAATATCTGTTGTGCTGCTGATCGTGAAAACAGCTTGAAACCACACTGCGTATCACGAATGTGACCAACACCGACGATTCGCAAAATGGTGTGTAGGCCGTACATGAGAACGTTGCGAATGAAGGATCGCTATAAATACGATCATTAAAGCCTAGTAGAGAATTTCTATGGGTTAGACAAACCTTCACAACAGCTTCTGACTTCACCAAATGCGCCCTGCTTCCAACTACGACAGCTGGCTCATTATCGGGCACAAGCGAATCCATAGCTTTCCACAAAAGCTCTAAATCTTCGATCCGGCTAGCTCCATCAGCGTCCGCCATTAAGAGACGCTCCCCGCTTGCGTACAACATCCCATGTCGAACGGCACCACCTTTCCCAACATTATTCTCTAGAGCGACGACTCTAATGTCGCATTTTGGATATTGAGATGCAAGCTGGAGTGCTGTGGCTGAAGTTGCGTCCGTAGATCCGTCGTCCACAACCAGAATTTCGAACGTGCGTGTAAGCTGTAAGGTTGGCGAGGTGAGATAATCAATAGTGGCGGTCATCATGAGAGGGAGCCGTTCTGTCTCATTGTACGCTGGGACCACAATAGTCAAGTCCACAGTACTTGGGTCCGACAGCCGCGTCAGCGGGAGAAGAGAGTTCGGAGAAGTATGTGACCGATATTTTTTTTCAGACTCGCGAGTAACGATGGGAGCAGGCGACCAGTACAGCAGGGCTAGATACAACTAGAGGCAATGAGCAATTGTGATAATTAAGAAGTACACGATATTGTCAGTGCAGGGGCATGAACCACCTGACCCAGGTATGTCGTCCCCGTCATGGCGCACATAGCCCACAACTCGAAGAACAAGGATGAAAGAATTTCATCACTGAGAATAAAATGGAACATACACTCACGGATAACACAATTCCCCCTGCGAAAGCCATACCACCATAGACAAGATATGGCTGCTCCATAACACAGCTAACTCTCAACCAACACGTCAGTTTTAGCGGATCAGCCTCTGCGACATCTCGTACAATTAACATCAAGGGAAAAGAACGAAAGCACTATAAAATAGGTGAGACTTCGAGCACACGGTACTCAACTCCAGATTCTTTGCAAGTCAGGACACGGAAAGTTGAATGTTAATACAGCATGGCCGTGAGAATATCGAGCTCTTATATTTAAGTTCACGCAGTACGAATCTCCCTGGAATCTCCCATGGATGGGTCAGTAATATACACGCCAAAAATGTAATAAGAGTTCAAAGCTGTACTGCAAAAGACGATAACAGGGCAAAGCTTAGTTGATACGGGGTATGAAGAACGATAACTCCTGGACCTCATACGAACTTCCTCGACTTAAAGAGCGGGAATATTTGCATTAATCTCTTCCAGTAAGTCATTTGCGATTTTGGCACTGGCAAGCTGCGTAAAACTTCGCATCAGTCTAAATGCTCAATGTTGGACGAACGACTACAATTCACCTTCAAGTTGTAATGCGTGGTAATGCCATCCTCTATGACACTGAAACGCACGAATCTTGGATCTTGCGCTAGAGTACACCGCATGCCGGGGAACAATGTCACGTTTAGCAGCAACGTGTATACAGCCTCCTTCCGCATCACTGTTCAGCGCTTCAATCAGATAACACGAAATTTATCAAGAGATAAGGTGTACCAAGTCGTGCTCCATTCCCATCCGAGCGTCTGACGTTCAGCTTTAGCGTGCCAGTCCCCCGCTCTTTCCACTGGGTGCTATCTGCTAGAGAAAATAACTTCCCTCGCACTTGATGTATAGTGTCTTCCTCCTCCTCCCCCGTCGTTACTGACAAGACAGAAGTAGTGAGCGGGTACGTCACAAGGAGGGACAGAATGGACTTACGGTCTTGTTCTTGCAGCACAATCTTCGACTCGTCGGTCTGCTCGGCGTCCTCATCATCTTTACCCGCTCTCAACTTTTCACCGAAACTAACGGATCGATCATCCCTATCGTCCTCTGCTTCACTGTCATCAACCCCGGCACCATTAGAGGCAAACACGCTGATGGTAGAATTCCTTTCCAAAGAGCTTCGAGACGAGCTATTGGGTGAGCCTGCTCGGGCACGCTTTGGCACCGGAACGGCAAAGCCCTGCGGTGCCCCAGTGGAATACAACGCGAACGCACCAGAATTGGCAGCGTTATTACGACGAGGAGACTTGGCCCTGCCTAATTTGGAAGTAGATCCCAGTACAGGTGATTTTGATCGAGCGGCGGAAGAAAAGGGAGATGATGGAGATGCGAAGGCCTCGAATCCTGAACGCTTCGTAGCAGAGGCTGAGGAAGATTCACCCGAGGAAGATAAAAGTGATAGAGGGGGCACAGGTGTTTGATTGATGGGCAAAGGTGGCGAGGGAGATGATTTGTTAGATGAGAATATATTTTGGCCTTTGACGGCAGCGAAAGGAGAACTGGTGGATGCATACGCCATAAAGCCGCTCTGTTTGGGGAATTAGATAACAGGTAGCATATGAAGTTGAATAGTCACAAGTCTGGGGGTCGCTGCGGACTTCTTCGGCGACTTTGGCGATTTGGGTTCCGGTGGGGGGGATGGTCTCTTGGTTTCGCGAGGGTTATCATCCTTATCCGCATCGTCCCGCGGTCGTTTGAGAGGTTCGACAGATGTTTTAGGCATCTCGGGGATTTCTGGGGGGCCTTGACTTCCTCGTTCCACGAATTTGCGTTTAAGACTCTTATCCCCGATATCAACGTCCAAGCAAGCGGGCGGGGGGTCCGTGTCAGACGTTGGAGCCAGTGGAGCTGGGGATCAACAAGTTCGTGTGTTAGGATAACCGGGCTGACGCAAGGTCCTGCTGTTATCTTACCATCCCATGAGTCGCCGCCCTCCGTATCGAAGGCAGGCATTAATCCAGTCTCGACGGCTCTATTGGCTGGCAGTGTCGGGGCGGAATCCTCCTCGCCGTCTCTCTCTGACGTGGTGGCCGTCATGTTCCTCCAGCTAAGGTCCTCCACTCCTTGGCTGATTTGCCGAACCCTTATCTTCATCTCGTGCGGTGGTGAAGCGCTCTGTGGGGGGGAGCCAGAGTTTGACCTAGACAGTGATACGGTATCTTCCTCCTCTTCAGTGGTATCTAGTTGGGTCCGATTCTTCTTCGCAGGCGTACGCGTCTCCCTATGCTCCGCCGTTAGTGGATCGAGGTCCTGCACGTAGGTCAAGATTGCTATGCTTGTGGCGACACGGCAGTAGAATATATGCTTACTACAATCTCCTTCGGAGTGGTTACAGGTTCCAGAGAAATCTCCCGTTCACGCTTCCTTGAACGTTTGGTCTCTGCTTGATAACGGATAGATAGGTGCAACACTAGGAATAGGGATTGCGGAATGAAACGAACCTGGTTCAGCAAGGTCTGGAGAGGACGACGTGGACGGCGGTGAATGTTCCTGGTGCATTTCTTGTCGCTCCGATTGCGGAGGAGAGTCAGACATTGTGGTGAAGAAATGAACGGTTCTGGTTCAACGAACAGCCATGAAGTGATTCGGCTAAATCCGACCTATCTATTTATCTTTCATTGTATTGTAAAGTACTATTGTATGCATTTATGACCCCAATGGAATGAATAAATAAGTGTCCTGAACTCTCATCATGGTCCGTTTGAACCCACAGTCCGTTTACGCCGCTCATCTGCGAGAACTAACATGTCTCTGAGGTTTCGTTCTAGAACGGGTTTGGTCAAGACACTGTAGATGACGTGAACACTTGCAACAACAAAAATATACAAAGGATGGAGCGCACCGATCAACCCCAGCGTTAAGGTACTCCTGCTGGTCTTTTAAATAACGAGTTAGTATATTATAATCGGATATTCGTCACCACGCTCACCAGTCAATAATGCGTTCCCTGGGCATCAAATGTAAGTCTCGTAGTGAAGTCGTCTCCTGTACGACCTACCTGTTACACCCACAATCAGATCCTTCCTTCCCATCTGCCTCAATTTCTCCACAGCTTTGAGGCCAGACATAACAGGCATCTGATTATCAAGGAAGACAACTGCATACTTGCCCTCTCCAATCGACTCCATTTGTTGGTGTTCTTGTTCCAGGATCGGCCCAAGATGCCCAGACGCGTCTGAAGAAGGCGTGAGGGCGTGCTGGACCCGTGTACCTAGAATCATCTCTAGCGCCATTTCCCCGTTCTCCGCTGTCGAGACACTGCAGCCGAGACGCGTTAGTATTCGTTTCATAAGTGTCCGCGTCAGATGATCATCGTCCACCACCAGGACGGGCAGTCCTGGCTCTATACTGACAACCGGACTAGAGGTTGTCGGACTGCCGCGTGCGTAACTTGAATCAAATGCTCCCAGAGGCGAAACTGACTGATTTGATGTACTCGAGCCATGGGATGTGAAACTCGAATGTGTGTCCATCTCAAAAGCCCGGGGGCTAGGCAGAGGAACATAAGTAGGCCGTAATTGTTTTGTGGTTTCACTCGAAGATGTTTCGGGCAAAGGTAGTCGGAGAGGTGTATCGTCGATGCTAGCAGGATTGTCAGTGGGCGTCGTCATCACCGGTGAATGCTTTTCGAGGAATAGCTCGACACGACCGCCTAAATACGAACAAATTTAAATAGTGAACTCAAGAATTCCAGATGTGCTTACCCTGCTCCATAAGACTGTGCATTGCCGCACTTGACCGGGAGAAGGTTGTAGGCACCTGCGACGCTTTCAGGGCCGCCGCATCAACTGCCATGATTAAGCTGCTGCTCATCGGTACAGGCAGTGAAGTTGTCGTCTCTGCAGCAGCGAGAACCTTCTCCACATCACTCGCACTGTGCTGAGAGGTCTTGTCTGATCCCATGGGACCAGAAGCGATGAGCGTCTTGCGTCCTACGCCCAACGGTAGCTCCACCCAAAACGTAGATCCTTCTCCTACCTTGGATCTAACACCGAGTCGACCCCCGCTGAGTTTGACAATCGATCGTACGAGAGCCAATCCTAAGCCAGTTCCCTTTCCTCCTGCAACAAGGGGTCAGTCATTGTAAAAAGGAACGTAGCAGGATCGTAAACCAACCTTGTGTCCTCCCTTGTTCAGTCTGATTAAAGGCAGCTGTAACTAAGTTAGATAGGAAAGCACACAAAATTAGACGCTCACAAAAAAGCTTGCTCTGGGCCATGTCCCGCGGCCGTATTCCACAGCCAGTGTCAGACACCTCGATTCGCACGACCATCCACTCGAGGGGCGCCACGGGCATAGCAGCCTGGTTATGCCGTGTGAGAAGGGTAGCCGAGAGTGGTGGAGGTTTGCTGCAATCCAGCGACACCTTCGATTGATCAGAAGAATTAATCTGGTCTAGATCTAGTCCAGAATATGTACTGGGAATTATCAACTTGGTCGAAATGATCAACTTCCCACCAGCCGTAGTGAATTTACAGGCATTACTGAATCACGTCGGTTCAGGTCCAAATAGAAATTAGAATATTGATTACCTGGCAAGATTCGTGATGATTTGCCGTAATCGTGATTCATCTCCAATAACGACACCATCCACGTTAGGGTGTTCGGTGATATGTGAAGAGATCGCATCGGCGCTCTCGCCTATTGCCTCGTATGCTGCACGCCGCGCAACCTGGAATGAATATACTCGATAAGACAACGACGCCGATACAGAGAGCTGAATCAGACCTCATCAATGGATGGGTCGAATTCTGTCACCAACTCCAAACCACGAGCGTTGGTTGCCAAACGCAGAGGGATGAGCAAAGATCTCATGACCTGGTGGAATGCATATGGCTTTATGAAATAAAGACTAAAGTCAGAATCCATTACGTTCAGAATCAAGAAGTGAAGCGAACCCTGCATGCAGATTCAAACCTTCCGCTGTCCATTCGGTTGCTGAGCAAGAAAGGGGGTGATGAGAACATGACGTCTGTAAAACCCATCAAATTACGTACAAGTCCAGAACATCGTTTAAAACTGTGGAAGCGATCAGAAAAACGAGAATGAAAGACCAAATAATGACCCAAACCTTTAGACATCATGCTAAGACTGCCCTCTAGAGCGTTGAATTCGATTTCTTGATCCTTTGCAATAGTACCAGACGCGTCCATGTTTTGCACCGCCAAGACTAATTAACATTGGCATTAGAAACACGGGGAGAAATTTACACTAACGTGCGGTATTCAAGGGCACTCGGACCTGTGTTGATAAAAATCAATTGGGTTCCTCAATGAATATGGGGTACATATCATGGAAAACATAACTGAACAGAGGGGTAAGCCTGAAAACGCGTCGGGAATGGGATTAACTTACGACGTCAAGCGGCGCTTCGAATCCGCTGCCCTGCGCTCGTTTATTTGAGCCTTTTGAGTGGCCTTGAGGAGTGGAGGTAAGGATGTCAGGACATTCTGTTGTGAGCCGAGGGTTTACATCTCCTACGCACCTTAAATTGAACCTTCAGCTGATCACGTAACGTATACAGGCGTCGTTCCGACTGAACGACACTCAGCCACATGTTTGCAGGAGGTGTTCTGAACATACGCTTTCCCTCATGTAATGCAGATAGACCAAGACTATTCTTGTTATTAGCTACAACATCGCGACAAAGCCTTGAACACGCACAGAAATGATAAAACAAGAAGTTCATCATGGCTTGCGTGAAATTTAGTCCGCACTCTTTAGAAGATTTGAAAATAGGAGATTAACATACTTCGGACCCACGTTTTCTTGAGTGGTATCATCAAAGAACAAGTACTGGATGATGATGTTAGAACGGTGTAGGACAAGTTGAAATGTACCCACAAAATGAAAAATAGGCTAGAGCCAATTACTGCGGATAAACGGTTCATCTTGAGCCCAAATAGGCCAATGGCTTGCAATGCCTTATGTAGCAACACATAGTTAGCAGAGCGACATGTAACAAGAAACATGCATTTAACCGTTGCGTAGTAGAACAAGCCCAAAAAGTCTCGATGTTGACAGTCCCAGTGTACATGCATCGAAGTGGATGGATAGAAGCCACAAAGATACCTGTAGGATGTGACTCTTAGGTTGTACCAACCCCCTACGTACTTACATAAATAATATTGAATAGAACGGCCTTCAACATGTAAGTTAGAGACCACACCACAAAATGCGAAAACTCACCAAGACCAGATTGAAATGACGAGGACCGCTTGATAGATGTTAGACCTATCACGTGGCCAGTCGTACATGACCATAAAACTTTCAAATGATCAGAACGGTCTCTTATTCATCAGAAATACGTACAAGATGGGCAGACTAAAAAGGGGAGCCACCTGTATAGGCAGAGTCAGTAAGGCAGGTATCAAAGGACAAAAAGTTGGCTTTCCCCAAAGTAGAAGGCTCGATCAAAAGCTAGATTGATGGGTAAAGCGAAAATACATCCAAGGACCCAGTTAAGAATAAGCCAGAGCGATGCCCACACAGCAAGAGACTTTTTTATGAACCAACTCTCCTATTATATGGCAATTTAGAAGCGTAACAGTTTGGGAAGACGTCTACCATACCTGTGCGTAGTGTTGTTCCGATTTTTGGTCCGGGAAGCTGGAACTGAAGAATTTCACGATGACTCGCCATACACGCCATCGCAGAATGACAAGGCGTGAGGAAAGATTCATCAAGCCTTCGTGGTGCAAGCTGTCGTGGTCACTTAAACCCGATCCGATGGGGTGACTAGATCCAGCTTTCTCCGGAGTTGTACCATGGTCGGAATGAGCAACAGAACTCTTAATCTCCTCAGACCACACTCTATCAACCACCACTTCATCAACTTCACCATCATCCAAAGGAGCATCCATCCGACGGGTGTAACTACTCTCCGCAGCGCTGTCTCCGACAATGGAGCTGCTTGAGGGAGCAGTTCCTGTGCCTACACGCCTCTTAAACTTGGCCCAGTGCACCGCCAAGCCACCAAATCGGGCAGACTTCCGCTTGCGACGGATTGAGAACGAGGTATTATGTGCAAGAACGGGGACGGGCAAGGAGTCGTCGGCAGCTGTGGAAGTCGCGGGTGTAGGCATGCCGGCATTTGATGAAATGCGACTTTTCTCGGCGAGCGTTCTGAGAGTGGGCATTGTGACTTCTTCAGTCCATCTGGAAGAAGAACTATACCCTGAAGTCTGATCCTGGTGTGACCAAAAGAGCATAGAAAGACGAGGAAAGGCCGGAGAAAGGGGGTAGAAAAGCGCCTACACCGCTTAACGCTGCAAATGTGAATGCCCTGCCTTGGCCTATATGATGTGCACAGTCAGTGATGAACTTAATAACTTATTCGCCTACCTCTGGGATTTCGAATTATTGCCTGTCGATCAGCAGATCGTGTCACAGTCTGTCAGCTTCAGGGTCTGTCACCCTGTCACGCCTGTTCCCATCCCATCCGAGTCGTTTACTGTGCCAGCTTGTTCCGTATACTATGCCTCACTCATCCGTACCACTCAGCGTCCATGTATCCTTTCTAGCCCCATACTACATATGTACATCACTTTTGCCTGGCGTTTCTAAGCGCATTACCTGGGTGTTTGATCAACATTCATTGTCGATCAAACATGCCATCGAACATGCAAACATGCAGTCGTGGAATTCCTTCAATCCCGAGATTGTGGGTCAACGTTGGGTCATTGGACTCGTTACATAAGGATCCCAGCAAGTCGTAATATAATTTGACTGACGAGAAGCTCTAGAAGCTGTGTATTTGTATTCGGCGCCATAAGATATAACCACGTATATAGTTTGCGGTGTTTTGTGGAAGCAAAAACGCCAATTAGAGTCACTTCCAACGTACGAACGTCGGAGTATGAAAATACACCCTTGTTTCTCCTCCTTCACCTTCTGTCGAATTTGCTCTAGACATCTTTTCCCTCCTCAGATCCTCACCAACAATTCATCATCAGTATATTTTCATTTCCCCTTGCAACCCTGCAGATTTTCCTATTTTTTTCTTGGTTTTGGTTTGAATTCAAGCTCAGCTCCCCCAGTCGGTCATGTCTTTTCCAGTCTTCCTCAAAAACGGTGAACGGGTCAAAGTCAATGGTAAAATATTAGTTATACTACTGCAAGGTGATGCATGTTTCATCTCAGACTTTTTATTTCAGATCATGTTTATTGTTCTCCGACTTGGAGCGTAAGGGATGGCACTCCTTATTCAATTGCCCGAATAATGCAATTCTTGCCGCCCGAAGACGCTCCAAAGGGTCCGGAGGGCGAGAATTATCTTTATACTCGTGTTCGCCTTGCCTGGTATTATCGTCCCAGCGACGTTAGCGACCGCCCAGTGGCGGACTCGCGATTGCTTCTCGCTGCCATTTATTCGGAAGTGTGCGACATCAATCAACTACGTGCCAGGTGCCACGTGGTACACAGAGACAAAATTTCCGACTTGTCTGGATGGAAGAAACGACCCGACAGATTTTATTTTAATCGACTCTTTGACCCTTATATCAAGAAGGAGTTTGAAATAATCCAGTCAACGGATGTTCGAAACCGTGCGTTTTTCATGTTTTTTGGTTAGATTTAGCAACATTGATTACTAATTAAAATTAGTTCCGGACAATATTCGCGAGATCCTTACATCTCGTTATGAATATGTTGTGGCTGAGAAGGAAGTCATTCCTGACCTCACGGATACTGTGCGTCTTTGCGGTACTTGTCAAGAATGGTGTCCAACGTGAGTACTGAGTTAATCATACACCAAAAATGGCCACAATAATCTTATAATTTATAATAGGACTGACTCTGTGCAATGTGATCGTTGCAAAAGATACTTTCATATGCGTTGTGTTCAACCGCCCTTGATCGCGAAGCCATCTAGGGGTTACGGCTGGACATGTGCGCCGTGTTCACGGAGGCACGAACAGGAAGTTGACAGTCATGAAGTTCGTCATGCCACACCACAGAGTGCTCCAAAACCGCTGAAGTCGAACGCTCCCGCCCCGAGAGGAAGGGGACGACCGCGTAAGGATAAACTACAAGCAGAAAGAGAGGAGAACTTTCCTGTGAAGCATTTCAAAATGTGGCCTTTTCGCTATTTTGGGTACGCTTTCCTGATCATTGGTCAGTTCACTACATGACTGTGGAAAAGGCAGCACACCGTGGCGGAAGATACCTTAGGTCCGTAATGAATTCTTCTTGGATGCTTCTAACTTGACAACCGGAGGTAGATCCAGATGATCTAATATTTCCACGAACTGCCACCCGCCAGGGTCCCAAGTTTCAAGCAAATGTGGCACCGGCACCAGAGCTTGATATTAATCCTTCAGGTAACGGTGCCTTTCTACCATGCTTCACTACCTTACCCTGTTATGCAGAACCAGATGAGAGGGGAGGAGACAACACTATCGAAACATCAGGAATCATTAATACTCTCACCGAGGCGGAAGGTAGGTGGCGTTTTGCTTCTGTCCATTACGTAATTACTGATCTCTGCTTGCTCATCACAAGTGGCTGAAGGTATGTTATAATATATACAGTCTATATCTGAGACCATCTCTGACGATAGGAAAATAGTCGAGGCATGCAGACGAGGTCTCGAAGACAATCCCGTACTGCAGCACAGTGTAGACTGGCTAACAGAGGTCGTGCGGCGGTTCTCCGAAGCCGCATTAGCTGCAAAACCTCTGACATCCGTGAACATGAAGTCTCCAATGCGCTTAGGAAAGGTATGTCTATCCATCTAAGTACTGCATGACAAATGTATTTTTTTGCAATCTTCAGTGGAAGAAAGCTGAGACGCCATACAAAGACCGGGAGTGGACCCGAGACGAAATAGCAGCTTTTGAGGATGCTGTTGTCACCCATAAAGCTGAGCTTCGTGCTGTTCGAGATGAGATAGGCACGAGGTCTATGCCGGAAGTGGTTCGTTTCTTTGGGCATTGGAAAAAGTGAACAGATTCCAACTTTTATTAACTTCTACTGAGGCAAATTTTCAAAGTTCCAAACTTGGTGAAGCAAACCGCCATACCGTACCAGAGGTATCCGTGAAACCAATTAGTCTTCGATACTCTTGCGTCGAAGCAGCCAATGACGGGCAACAGGTCGGCCTGTCGGACGACGAAGGTTCTATTGTTAGTCCACCACCGTCCAAATCGCCTACCTGCGGGGCCTGTAGAACCAGTGAATCGAAAGTATGGTGGAAGGCTCCGAAGGGCCTCACGACCGATATCCTCTGCGACAGCTGTGGGACAAGCTGGAGGAAGTATGCGGATCTCAACGTACGTCCCGTCCGAGAAGAATCAATTCCGGTTATCAAACCACGGTTGACCGAGAAACGAGAGGGGACCCCTCTCAGTGGGCCATCTTCTAAACGCGCAAGGGTGAGTGGTTGCGAAAATTTTGACGTGCATCAACGTAACATTGTTATAAGACATCTGTTTCTGTGCCCCCTACGCCTCCTCCGCCGGCCGCTTCTAATGTACCCCAAATTCGATGCCTTGCATGCATGAAAAATGGACCGATTGGGAAGGTATTGAAATGTAAGGTTTGTCAACTTAGAATTCATGCCGGTAAGGATCAGGTATATTATTCTTGAATATGTCACTCAGAGTCATACAGGCTCTTGCGGTGCTGTTGTTGACCCAGCGTTGTTGGAGTCTTGGACATGCGAGTTATGTAGTAACGAAGAGTTGTTAGAAGCTTCTATCGTAGGTACCCCAATCTCCTGTTATTGATGAGTCCTCATCTTCCCAGAATCCCGACTGTTTACTGTGCCCGCGAGCACCCGCGGACAAGAAGAAGCCGCCGTACCCTCCTCCAGATTCCTTCCTCCGAGCTTGCAAGCCAACGGAGGGTCAAGGATGGGCGCATGTCCTATGTTCTGTTTTCACGCCTGAGATTACCTTCACGGACTCTTCGCGCTTGCGACTTGTCGAAGGTTTATCAACGATATCCCGACATCGTTGGGTCACGGTAGGTACTCTAGTGTACGCTTTGAGCTTCATTCTTGACGTCTCTTTCAGAAATGTAGCATATGTGGAGATGTAGAAGGTTCAGTAATTCGTTGCAGCGACTGCAATAAGGAGTATCATGCTTCTTGTGCATGGAGGCAAGGGCATAGATTTGGTTTCGAAATCCAACCTGTAAGTTTCGAAATAGAAGTGCCCTCCGTCATCTAAACCCCCCTCTCAGGTGAAGAGTAGCCGACGAGACACAACCATCACAACCACCTTTAAAAGTGAAGTGGGTTCCATGAATGCGATTGTATCTTGCAAAGAGCATGATCATAGCAAGCATGATATCTATGACATCTGCGAAACAAATGAGGGCGGGGAGGTGGGTTCCTAGCTCCACCTCGAAGGCTGCTGAGGCTGATTATTCTGTTCTAGTCCGCCCTTCAAGTATACTGTCGAGCGTACAAACAAGCCGCTATCGGCCAAGCTCATGGACTTCTACGCAAAGCTCGACGGTTGGATCAAGTGCTCAACATCCGTAACGATGCCGTCGTCATCCCTCCGGAGAGATCTCCACCTCCAGATCGGGAGTGTCGTTATTGTCGAAGTCAATTCTCGCCAGCCTTCTATCCCGTTCCGCGGTATTCTGGATCGCATTTTCTGGATGATCATCATGGGCCCTCTGCTTCTCCGGAGTCTGAAATAATTGGCTGGGAATGTCACAAATGTTATTACGAGAAGGATATTTCGAAACGCCGAAATGAGGAAAACACTGGCGGGATCAACTTAGGGATATAAAGTTACAGAGTTGTCCTAGTAGTGCAAAGTCTATGTAGTAGGATACAATTGATGTATGGTGCCGAGGTAGATCTGGCTTACAGGAAGGTTATATATCGTTAGTTGTGTAACTTATGCTTTAGTTCTCTTGTAAAATAACACGTATGCTTTTTGGCTCTGTTAATGCTCGTATTTAGCAGAATATAATTGGTTGGAAGGAAGGCTACCCACTACAACATGTTTCGGGTCCGCAGGCTTTACACTTTGATCATCACACAACATCCAGCCTCCTCGTGACGCAATGTAGGCAGTATCTGTGTAATAATTAAGGTTTAGCTGGTGAAGAGTAGACAATACGCACAGTGTCCACTTGTCAAGTTGCCAACATGGTCAGTCACCCCGTAAAGATCATACCTATATGGGGGTAACTGTGTCCGCGGGTCCTCCAGCGATTGTGGAAGACCTCCATTAACTTGTGACTTGTCAACGCCCGGTGGCAAAGGAGCAGGCATTAGGTTCGTGAGATCCAGGCCCTTCATTGGAAAGTCGACAAAGGTATCGATTTTGTCCGAGAACCGACCATGGACCTCAAATCGTTTGAGGTGTATGAGAAGAATGGGAGGAAGCCGAGCCAACGAAAGTATTTTGGATGCCCTTCTCTTCACTTTGCACTTGGGGCAATCCCTATAGAAAATATCAACATGTCATTACAGGTAACCAAGATTGTAGCCTTTACCATGCATCGTCCTTCTCCAAGATTTCTGTGTTAAAAAAGGCATCTAAACATCTTTGCAGGGGGACTTTTCCGTGCTTCGTCTGCGGGACGGGTAGGGAAAGGGTGGAAAAGACATTGTACGTCGTCGAAGTCTGACATAGATAAGCAACCATCTGTGCGACGTCCAGACACCACCCACTGTATGACATGTCAAACATTGCAGTCGGTTTCGAAATTGGCCTTGGAAGTAATCAACAATGAGACTGTCATTACGGCCCTGCCAAGCGCGCCATTCCTGCTCGCTAGCTATTTGTTGGGGAAGCCGTTCCAGCTCGGCTTCTTGCTCAGGTGTAGGCGACCACGTGGGCTTGACCATGATCCGATTCAAATCTTCATGAAGTCCATCCAAAAGAAAACTGAGGAACTCTTGCGAGTCATGTTGATCCGATCCATTGTATTGCGATTTGAGATAGCAAATTGTTTTCTAAAAATAATGCATAAGAAAACAACACCTAATTATGGAGGACTTACCCGAAAGTCAATAGGAGAGACGTAAGGCAGATCACCACCCCACATCTCATGCAAAAGTCTAGCGAACGATCCCGCAAGCCTGCCTTGCGAACCAAGAGTGTTCGTGAAATTTATAGCACTCTTCCAGCGGCCCTCTGATATCGTAAGACATAAATTAGGTACTGGAAACGACAGTACAGCCGACTAACCTGTGAAGAACCTCGCGAACGGCGCTGTCGCGCTTAAGCACTGTATCGGGGCATTCATATAACATGTATTGGCTAGGTTCTTCAAGCCGGAAGTGCCAATTTGGGTATCAAACCAGTGAGTAACAGGGTAATCAGATGCGATTCTCGGAACCTTTGGCGCAGTGGGAGAGAAAGGTAAAGGAGGGTGCTGCATTCTTGGCCGATTATCTTTACGGTCTAGCGTAGAGGGAGCGGCGACTGGCGGTGGTCGAAGCACTGGAGGTGCAGATGATA
The DNA here is from genome assembly GCA_003313805.1 of Tricholoma flavovirens. Lineage (NCBI taxonomy): Eukaryota > Fungi > Basidiomycota > Agaricomycetes > Agaricales > Tricholomataceae > Tricholoma > Tricholoma flavovirens. Next base: position 36,285 of record QLOK01043454.1, read on the forward strand.
GTTCAGGGTAATCGATCGAGGGACGAGCATGGAAGCTGGAGAGTGCTTCTTGTGACTGGTCAACGTAATCGCGTCTTCTTGAGGACTGAGAAGAATTGATGGATGCTTGGGGTGGGGATGTTATGTCATAATGAGCAAGAGAGGATAGTAAGGGAGATCCGGATCCTGATGCTGTAGGGGTATGGCGAGGAAATTGTGGGTATGTGATTGGAGTTGAAGACCCATTAATCATGCTTGGTGTTGGCAAACCCGGAGAAGCGAGCTGCACAAAAGTTTAGGACAAAGAACAAGAAGGGGATAAATGAAATTACGCTGTCGATACTTCGTGTGTATGAAATAGGATTGGTAGGAGGTCGTGATAAAGCAGGCCTCCGAGCGAGACTTCGATCTGGTGGTAGGTTAGTAGGATAGGTGATCTCCGCCGGTGACCTGGGACCGCGAGTTTAGCTTGCAATTAGAGGGAGAGCGAGACCATATGTACCTGGAATGCCGTGGTGATTGATCCAACGACAATTGGGGACGATGTCCATTTTGCGCTGCGTCAGTATCAGGCCGCGACCGCGATGACCATGACTGATATGCATCGGACGGGGTAGTTCCTGTTGACGAGGATGTTGACGAGGGTACTGTAGAAACACCATTCAGAGGAGGACTGTTTTTTGAAAGTGATGACAGACTTGTTGAGTGCGATTGGCCACCTGTGGAGAGAGACCGCTGGGTTTCCGGAGCTATGATCCCTTCTCGCACTAATTCAGAGTGACCCAATTCACTTCGTAATGCCTCTATACCACCAACAAGAAGCATAGGCATTCTCTTCAGCATCTTCTCGATAGCATGTTCCCCGATTAGGCGCACAAGCACCGAGAGGGGAGAGTCATTTGAACCAAGAGTCGTGGAAGCCTCGTCATAGATCACTACCAGGTCGAATTTATCTCTGTTGAGAAAACAGGTTCGCTCGTTAGGTGGGGTTGATTCTGCAAGTCGATTCACAGTCAAACTGGCAACATGTTAATCAGGAGCCTGGAATTCGACCATAGGATACCCACTCTTTCCTTTCAAGCACAGAAGGTTCAATGCAGGCAATCGCCCCACCCTGAATATGTTCTCTTTCAAAATCCGCTCGATGCCGGATGTCTAGAAGAAGAATATTATGCGTACGCAGGTAGCCCACCAGGTCCTTTGGGGATACTTTATCCGTCACAGGAAGTATAATTTTGCCGTTGGGAGATCTTGTTGGTACAGGCAATGGACTACCCGGAACTCCATTCGGCTTGTAGAGTACTGGGGGTTTCGCAGGAGAACCAGGACGACTGATGAATGTATTAACAACAGGTGTAATTGGAGTGCTTGACGGTCTTTCAATCGAGACTGCAAAGTTCTTGTGTACAGGGGATGCAGATGATTCCCTATTACGAAAGTCCTGCATTGTTTGGTTATCAGGGGAGGGTATCTTGTTTGTAGGTACAGAAGGAAGGGAGAATGCTGGATTCTCGTCCAATTCCTCGATGGAGGGGAATGCCTGTGTGAACTCTGATAGATTAAAAGAGTTTAGCTGTGGAGAAGATGTTGGCGTCGATGATGGGGAGGGAGGCCCAAGAGAAGAAGGCAGAACAAAAGTATGGGGTGAGGGAGCTGAAGAGACCGGGACGGAAGGCGTAAGGGAAGACGGTTTTATTGCTGGTGAAGATAGACGGGTCGGGGAGGTTGGCGGACTCGGATCATGCTGAATCCGCGAAAACCGTTTTGCTGCTGAGACAGATAATCCGTTCTCCTGTAGAGCTTTCAGGCGGTCTGCAATGGTGCCACCCGGCTTGTTAACGGTGCCTTCGATCGACTCCGTTGTTCTAATTTGAAATGAACGAGGTATGTCAAAAAACGAGGTAATAGGCGCACGTCGAATGAGATTTCTCCACTGCCCGAAGTTTGTCCTCTACTGCACCGACCCGCGTGGCAAGATCAGACCAGGTACTCTACGTTTGCATAATCTCAGCTTGGAAGTTGATTGCCGAGGAGGCACACGTACATTCATAAATTCGTTTATTTCCTTCTGCAAAAGTCCACCCTGTGCCTGTTCCGAGTCGATTGCAATTTTGGCTAGACTAGCGGCCTTGATAAATGAGCCAAGGCCATTTGGCAGATCGCCTGTACGCTCGTAATTCCTTCCATTATCGTATTGATACCGAGCCGCCTTGATTAGCGACAGCGGTGTAGCCCCACGAGTCTCTCTTTGAACAGCTTCTTTGGCTTTGCTCTTGATGTCTGCAACGCTCATATCATCGTAGGGTCTCCCAGCTCCGTTCGGCCCCGCTAGTATAGGAGTGATTTAGAGGTTATTATTGCCAAAAATGCAGGGCAGTGACCTGAATTAGTTGAACCGATGCCTCCGAACCCCGGTGAGTTGGGCGTTACCGCAACGGGCATTATTTAGATACGGGGGAGTCCTAGACAAGCAGCCAGGGTGCGATGTCAGAAAGAAGAAAAAGAAACCAAAAAAGCGGGGTCGTCGTTTGCGATCAAGGGCACCACTTTGCACTGATTATGTAACATTTGCCCAGCACAATTCTTGGCTGTGGGCACCGTGACCCGCAGCCATTGCTGTTGCTAACTTTGATCAATCCATAGGTTCCCCGTACATTCGTGGCTGCACGTTACGGTGAGCTTTTCATGAATTCTTATAGCTCACGACCATTTTGCACGAAGATTTAGGATACATCATAAACTGAAAGGTTTCTCGGAGTGGTCCATCTGTATATACGTACTCGCCGTTTCGATGTACTCAAGCTTCAGTAAGCTACTGATCTCGGAAAGGGACTGCAATACAGCCCAACGTGCTGATTCGATCACCTGGAGAGGACCTTCAGTCCAATTCAATTTAGTTTGAGGCTCAAGTTAGTCGACAGGCCGTTTGTTAGTACCAGCGTACGAGGCATGTTTTGCCCACCGCCTACTTGGCGAGTCTGATTATCCGTAGGTCCGTCGTTCGATCCTTTCGTATCCGAAGCTGAATCTAATTAGCTGGAAAACTGGATCAGGTCTCCCGATGCCTGAATTCGCCATTCTCAAGTTTCAACTCTAAAAAAAAATCATCCAGGACCACAGAAACGGGGAACTTGATTCTGATCATAAAATAGGCCGATACGGAGGCTTTAAGTGGAAAATCACAATGGTGCACTCAGTTATGTGTTCTTTTGTACATTCGGGGCTACTTTACACCTTAGGGTGTTGTACTTATTAGTATGTAGATTCTCAGTCTTGATCAAGTTTT
>QLOK01043459.1:0-23954 GCA_003313805.1 Tricholoma flavovirens
CGACAAAGACCAGATTGCCCTGCAGAGGATTCGCAATGGCAACATCTGGGATGGACAATCCACATCAATCCCTGATCAAGGGATTTGATTCAGCGAGGAGGGTCACCCTTGGGACAAGGGTGACCACCATCATCATCAAGACCACCCACCAACTAGAAGGCCTAAACAGCCAGCACAGAGTCACACTGGCCATGGAGGAAACCCTGGTGGAGATGGGGACAGATCTGACACAAGTGGAAGTAGTCCTGACTTGTCATATCATGGAACGAGTGATGAAACCACCATGTCCTCCTCCCAAACAGAGGAAGACACCTTCAGATGAGTCTCATCTGGCCACAGATGAGGTGAGCACACACGCAGTTGATCCAGATGAGATCCATTTGGAAACTCGAGCAACTGGAACAGGACCAGTAGCCCATACTGGTTTACGACTTCCCATCCTGATTCCTATTGGGAAAAAGGTTCTTGCCATCCCTCAAAATATTTGAGGGACATCCATAGAAAGATCCATAGACAAATCGACAGTAAGGTCTCTGGTGGATTGCCTGACACTGAAGGATTTGAATGTTGGCTGAATGCCCTCCTCCAGTGGTTGAAGGTGAACAAAATTTGCGGTCCTGAGCTTGACTCAGACCGCATGGAATTCACGGCGATGTTCCTTGAGAACACTGCCCTTACTTGGTTTGAGGACAGCATTGACAGTGCATACCATCAACGAGCTGCTTGGACTTTCAAGGAAGTCATCACTGGTTTATATGACCGTTTCGTGCATGAGAACGCTACTCATGACATGACAGATAAGTTCTGGCACATCGAATATAACGCTGAGGAAGGTGTTATGAGTTATTACCACAAACTGGAGCAATATGCTACCAGGATGATACAGGCCCTGGATCCTTTTACATTCAAGATGCAATTGATGGCCAGGCTACCTGCCAACATCATATCCTTTGTATTGGACAAAGGATGTTCTGCCAAGACAAGCTCAGTGGATGATATCCTTTACTAAGCCTGCCAGGCGGAGGAGATTGGAAAAATGAGGAGATGCTTCAATGAGAAGAAGCATATAATGGATTCAACAAGGTCAAAGACCACATCTTCAACCAAGCAATCCAAATCCAAGGACCCTTCACCAGAAAGGTCAAGCAAACGGTCTCATGACCATTCTCAGAAACATGATAGGAAATATCATGATTACCATTGACCTTCTGGATCAGGGTGCCCCGACTGGAATAAACGAAATCACAGTGACAGAGATCACTGTGAACGGGACTGCTGCAACCTGAAGCACCACTCATTGGGGGGAAAGACCCACTGATACTCAGGACAAAAGTCAGACAGAAAGCCGGGGACCACATTATTCCACCGATAAGAAATGCCCCAAGTATGGGCAACCCAGACTGGTGGCAAAAATGTATGCTGCACAAGAAAGATCAGCCTCTGAAACTGATTGAAGACCTCCCCCTAATAATGGAAGGGAGGATGATGAACATCCAAGCCCGAAAAAGGACTCGGACAATCAGCTGACCTCAAAAGAACGATTCAGCGCTGCATATAGTGACTCAGAGGGAAGTGATCCCTCTGAATATGGATCAGCCTTGTCTGATCAGGACCCTTATGGATCCCAGTACAGTTCAGAGGGTGAACTGTACAACTTGGAGACAGATGGTGAGTCTGCCCACAGTGAATATACAGAAATGGAGTGCTTTGGAGTGATCCGTGAAATATCGTCAGAGTATGACTCCAACAGTTGCCCATCTGCCCAGTTGTTATCCGACTTGGACAAAGAATCTGAGGACGAATCAGAAAAGGCTCTTGCCTTTTCTGAAAGATTAGGTGTCATGATGGACAACCAATTCATTGACAAGCCATGCTACAAAGGCATGGCTACCTTGAGGAAATCCTCAAAGAAGATAACTCGCCCCCCCCAGAGCAAGAAAGACAACAGATGCTTCATTGCAAAGATGAAACTTCACAACCTGGAAGCATTCGTTCTCCTCAACTCAGGCTGTACATCTGACTCAGTTTCCCTAGTCGGTACTGTGTTAATGAGGAAACATGGTATCACCTTGGACTTCGAACGTGATGAGGTCCAGGTGAAAGGTAGAGTCCTTGATACAATTATCGAAGAACCAAACTCCTTCAAGCAAGTGAGGAGGCATGCCATGCAGCCTCATCCTCCAAGGGATGAGTGACTCCTGAGTGGCCCACCAGCTGCTTGCAAGAAAAAGGACCTGGACAAAGATGGGCTGAGTTTGACTCGAGTACAACCACCGTCGGTTTGACAATGGATGGTAGTAATGGAGGAGGTGGATGATGTTGACAAACCTTGTCCCTCTGGGTTAAAAACTTCGGACCCTATTTTATTGGGACCCAAAGATGACCTGAAAAACAAAGACAATCTAGAGGAGATCGTTCACGAATTTACTTGGGATCACTTTCCCAATGGACCAAACTTTGAACGTGAACTGTTCGATGTGTCTGTCCCCACGATGCTACCACCCAAACGGGTCAATGACCTGAATGACATGCTGTTCACCATCTGCGAGGACCTAGCTAGAAAAGCCAAAGCAGAGGGCCGCCTTTCAAAGGAGGACTTCCCACGCCTCAGGGAGGAGTGGAAACAGTCTTGTCAGGACATCCTGAATGGTGTCCCTGACAAATTACCTCCTGCAAGGGAGGTAAACCATCATATTCCATTGGTGGACAATGAGAAGAAGTACAATTACTATCTTCCCAAATGTCCCGACTTGATGAGGAAGCCCCTCACTGAGAAGATAAGCAAGTACTGCAATGCAGGTTGGTGGTGCCCTGCTCAAGCTGAGCAGGCTGCACCAATGCTCGTGGTACCCAAGAAGAATTGGAAATTATGCACTGTGATAAATGCACAGAAACATAACAATAACACAGTGAAGGACATTACACCGTTTCCAGATCAAGACCTAATCAGGCTTGATGTTGCTCGAACTACATTTCACTTGAAGATCGACCTCTTGGACATGTATGAGCAAGTCTGAGTGGAACCAGAGGATGTCTGGAAACTGCCTTCTCAACGGTTCAGGGCATCTACGACAGCCTAGTTATGCAACAAGGCAACTGTAACGCACCATCAACCTTCCAGCAGTTGATGAATTCCATATTCCAAGATTATATTGGAGTATTCATCCACATGTACCTGGATGACATATTCATAATTAGCAAAACCATCAAGGAACACCAGCAACATCTGGAGCTGGTGTTTAACAAGTTATGAGAATACTCTCTGTTCCTTTGAGCAGAGAAATGCGAACTCTATGCTGAAAAGGTAGAGTGTCTTGGTCATATAATCGATGAGCACAGTCTTCACGCCAACAGCGACAAGATGTTGCAGATACGAGAGTGGAAGACACCTCGTAACTACCACGAGGTCCAAAGATTCCTTGGACTCATGCAGTATTTGGCACACTTTTTGCCAGACATCAGTGCATTTACCAGCCTGCTGTCCTCGATAATGAGAAACAGTCAAGCCTTCCATTGGTGGCCATTGCATGACCACTGCTTCCAGATGATCAAAGACATCTGTTGCATGACTCCAGTGCTGAAGCCGATTGACCATGAATCACCCAAACCTATCTGGGTGATTTGCGACACTTCAGTCTTTGGGACTGGAGTGATGTATGGGCAGGGACTGGAATGGCAGACTTGTCAGCCTGCCAGCTTCCTGTCCAAGAAGTTCTCGGACACTTAAAGGAACTACAGAACCTTTGAGCATGAGACAATAGCCATACTTGAGGCTCTCCTCAAGTGGGAAGACAAACTGATCAGCAGACGTATTCATGTTGTCACCGATCACCAGGTGCTGGAGTTTTTCCAAACCCAGCATTGACTTTCTGCTAGGCAAACATGATGGATGGAATATCTATCACATTTCGACTTTGACATTCATTATGTCAAAGGTAAACTGAACAAGGTAGTGGACACTCTCAATCCAAACCACGAGGATCTCCCGCAGGACTGACACCTCGAGTTAAAGAATCGAGTAATCAAGAATTGATCCACTGCATCTCAGAAATGATGGATTGGTGAACAGCTCAGGGCTCTTCAAGAAAGAATTGAAGAGTGGGAAAGTGCTGCTCTGCATATGAGCGCAAGCACAGAAGGGGAAGGTTCCCCTTCTCCCAATAATGATAAAGGATCGAAGGATGACCCTTCAATCTTTGAATCTCAATCAAGAGGTCCCAATCTCCAGAAGTTCATGATGGAGTGGGATCCCTTGCACAACAACATCCAGAAGGGATATATAGTCAACTGTGTTTTCAAGAAGATTCTTGAAAAACCTGAGGATCACCTGGGCTTTGAGATCTGGGACGGCTTCATATGGATGAAGAACTGAGGTGGGGAGGAAGTATTGTGTGTTCCCTCCACCAATTCCAAGGGTACGACCTTACATGGTCATATCATTGAGCAGGCCCATATGATCATAGGGCATTTCGGCCCTTTGAAGACATTGGAATACATCTGCCATTGGTATTGGTGGCCTCGACTTCAGTATGAGGTTGAGCCTTTCTGCAACTTGTGCGAACAATGCATTCACTCAAAAGGGGAATATCACTCACCTCGTGGCAAGCTGCACTCCCTGCCAACCCCTGTCCGACCCTGGGAATCCATAGGCATGGATTTCATCGGACTGTTTCCCAAGTCCGACAGGCACAACTACCTCTGGGTTGTAAATTTGTCATCTATCTTCAATGGTTCACTTGATACCATTGAATATGATGATGACAGCTACCAAATTATCTCCTTTATTTATAAAGGAGATTGTCCACCTTCATGGACTTCCCAAATTGATCGTATGTGATCGAGACTCGAAATTCATGTCCAAATGGTGGCATGAGGTGTACCGTATCTTGGACATCAAGCTATTGATGCCCACCTTGTTCCATCCTCAGACAGATGGATCACTGAGAGAGCGAATCATTTGATTGCTCAGATATTATGTGCGTTTATTTCATCCAACCAAAAAGATTGGGTGAAACTCCTGCCCTTGGTAGAGTTTGCCATAAACTCTATGATCAACAGAGCAATGGGCATGGCCCCATTTGAGATATGCGGCGGAATCCTGCCTCAGATGATGCAGGACCTTCCACTAGCAGAATGCATCCCGCCTGGGGTGTGCACATTTGCCATGAATACCCTTTGCAACATGGCAGTAGCACATGATTGCATTATCACTGATCATGTATTCCAGCAGTACTATACTAACAAACACAGGCACAATGAGCCTGATGTCTGACAGGGAGACTTGGTCTACCTGTTGACAAAAAACTTGGCCCTCCCCAAGGGATGGGCCAGCAAGCTTCTACCTAAATTTGTAGGTCCATACAAGGTCCTACAAGCATTGCCCAAATCCTCCAACTATGAGTTGGAGCTCCCAGAGGAACTCAGGTGCAGGCGAATCCACCTGTGCTTCCATGTGAGCCTTCTCAGGCCACATCACCCCACCAACGATGCTCTGTTTCCCAACAGGCATACCCCAAAAGCATACGACTTCAGTGCTCCTGATGACACCAAATGGTATGTGGAAGAAATTATGGCCCACAGATGGGTGGGCCAGAACATTCAATTCGAGGTGAGGTGGAGTCTAGGTGACACCACTTGGGAGCCTTTAGTGAACTGCAATGAACTTGCAGCTCTGGACTCCTATCTGTCACTGATGGGCATCAGCGACTGGAGAGCTCTCCAGCAGCATGCAGCGGGCACTGCACATGAAGGAAGGTGAGAAAAAAGGGCTCTAGGCCCTTCGGAGTCAGCTGGGACACATCACACATGAGCCCACAGCTGACTCAGGACTCGAACTCTGCAACTGTATATGACACACTGCAGAGTTCAAATTTTTTTCTTTTCCCATCACTGTGGTACTTCCCATGGTGACCCCACACAATGCAGATGACCCCATGGGGGACAACACGAATTCAAACTCTCACCGAGCATGTGAGATCGACCCCAGGGGTCGATCTCAAAAGGGGAAGGAGAAGAGGAGAATGTCCAAGCCACCCAGCTCAGACAGTGAAGAGGAAAGGGAGAGGAGACCATGTTTGCCAAGCCCTGGCGAGCTACAAGCTCAGGTGTGAGTCAATCAACAGAGTGCACAAGGTGAACAACAGAGGAGAGACAGTGTAGGCACCAGTGCCTATACCATCAGCTCGTGGCACTGTGATGAGCATGGCAACCTCGTCCATTGAGGCCAATGTAATGTGTGTCAAGACTACATGTTACACATCTATGGGCATGCCCTAGATGAGGACCCTGATTTCTTCCGCAAGGGACGGTTGAGACAGTGATTTGACCCACTCCTTGAGGGTCAAATACAATAAAACCTTTGACAAATACAACAAAGATATTTTGATGCTCAAGGACTCCATCCAGGCCCTTGAGGATGAACTAGACCATGCCAAGGGTCTATTAGATGACAGAAGGACAAAGAGGCCTTGCACATGAGAGCCCTCGCCCCCCTCTGAGATGACTCAGAGGAATCTTTACGTGGCAGCCGCCTCTAGATTGGCTGCCCCACATGTTGTGCCTCCCCAAGTTATGGATGCAGACATCAAGATGAAGGCGGCATACCCACCTCTTCCAACCCTTCCTCTGCTGAAGTACCAAGCTTCAGCACCTCAAATAGCCAGACTGGTGAACTGGATCCCAGCGGGCAGGCCATCAGGAACACTTCTGTCAGCCATTCCTCAGAACACTGAGGAATTCAACCAATGGGCTTGGGCAGCACACACCCCTAACAATTACCCCGACCTCCAACAGGCATGCAAGTACATGTGCTATGTCAACGAGGTCCCATCAGCGGCTAGAAGTCCACTGATGAATCATGCTCTGGCAAGCTGGAGACTTCCCAGCTGGCTCCCAGAGGACCAACAGTCGAACTGTGGATTGCATCAACTGAAGGACCCCACTTGCTTGGAGAAACTGAGCATGACCAACACCACTGAGCGTTGGGCTCAGTTTATGCATCATCATCAATACCAGTGGCAAACCATGCCTGGTATCCTGCTGGACCTGCCCAGGGTCTCACATCCCCATGTCAGGGGAAACCTCCTGACATGTCAGCAAGTCCCTGCTGAACTATCCCAGCAGCAAAGGTTGGACTTTACCTTCACCTGGCAGAGGTGTTCGTCCTGCCCAGACTCTATCACCAGGTGAGAGAATGTGAGCACATTGCCCTGGCCCCAAGTTGCACTTGACAACCCTTGTCGAGTGTTACAGACAATACTACTGTCAAAGAGGTTGTCCAACACCTCACAGCAAAAGGAGTCATGGACCTCAAGGTCCATGAAGCCAATCATTACACTCTCGGATGGCTTTCTCATATGGCCAATATGAGCAACCCTTGCCTGGAAGAGCCTGAGGCAGCCTCAGCGATCTTGAATTGACTGAGGCAATCATGGCCTGGTCCAGAGGACACCCCTCTGATGACTGAACCCTGTTGGTGGACACCTGGCCCCACTGACATCTCATTCTCGGGTCCTCGACCAAAGAGAAAGTGAGAACTGACCGTCCCTCCGAGGAGCAGTCCCCCTAGTAATCCAGCTGGAGCCCCAGCTGGACCCAGTACATATCCACAGGGAACCACCTGGGGATTATCCAGACAGCCGCTAGCAGTATGAACTAGCATACATCCGGAAGCATCAGTGACAGCACTGATGATGTTTCTGAGGATGATGCTGACCCTGTATTGTCAGTGGGTGTCTGAGCTCAGAGAACTATCTCTGAGACACCGGTATCTCAGGTACCTTCATTACCCAGCTCAGGGGTCCCTGACCATGAGTGAACCATCAAATTCATGCCCAGCCTGGAGTGTGGAGCAATGATCACAGAATTGTTCGCAGGCACATCTTCAACCCAACCTGTTGATGACCTTCCCCTTGATGACCTAGGATTGGCTGATGAGGATGAGCCCAAGGACAATTCTACTAGTATGTAGAATGTCCCTCTAAACAATGAAAAAGATGGCTGCCTTCTGCTGTCAGCTGAAGCCAAAAGGGGAGGGTGTTGTGATCCAGACTCTATTTATATTTGTTATAATACCTTTCCATTGCCTTTGGACTGGCCCTTATAAGGGACCAGTCTTATGTAATATACTACAGATCTTTTTACTACTCTACAGTACTTTACACAAAATATACATTATTCGTGTTCAGGTAGTGTGAAGTCTAAAAAGACCCCCCCCATGACTCACTACAACAAGATACATACTGCGCAGCTTCGAGGTCAATTCCCAAACTGATCAATGCACTAGAAGACATGTTTTTGTCAAGTGAAAAGTCTTGTCCTGCTGCCAGATCTTGCGCTTCAGCTTCAGACAGTTGACGATGTACTGCTGCTTGAGTCGGTGCTGTTAATCAATGTGAGAAATGGTTCACAGATCATTGGAAAATCATATGTACTGACAATCTTGACCTCAAAAAAAAAGGTTCGGCTGTGAAGGATCTTTCTCCCAAGCCTCCACTTTTTCTGTCCAGTGAGCAATTGCAGCTGAGGGTAGTGATGCTTCATATTCACAATGTGCAATGACATGATCATGCATCTCGGAAGCCACCGCCTTAGTCTTCTGAAACAACATAGCCCCTGTTAGTGATGCATCAGTTGCTAGAGGAGGCAGCAAACAGCTTGAGATAGTGAATGCACCCATTCCAACCACTTTTCTCCAGTTATAATCACCAAAATGAGCATCTAAAGTATCCCATTGTGATCCTGGACACATCTCTTTCATACTTGGTGCCAATGGGTTCACTTCAGCCCAACCATGCTCAGGTGCCTTGCCATCAGTCCGACCAACTCCTTTAGTAAAGTTGAAGGAAAATGCATTACAACAAAGAGTTACATGGGCAGGCAGATGAAACTTAGGAACAAGGTAGATGATGTGAAGGTGTCCATCAAAAATCCAGAAGTAGTGATCAAGCTTGTCCATGGCTCCCTCAGGTATTTTTACCACTGACAAGCAATATCATATGAGACAACAAGCATGAGAATCTCTGAATCTTGAAGGCTCTTCCAGAATAGATAGTCCATATTGCAGTACCTGAATCAAACATCATAATTATCAATTCAAGATGCAAGAAATAAGTAAATGCACCTTTCGCCCTTCTGAAGATTGCCCACAGCACTTGGGTGTTTCATATCGTGGTGAGCACACTCAATGGTTGCAGTGCCTGTGGCAGCATGTTTGTGATTGGGGTTCATTTCGGATAGATTGACAGCATCATGACATGAACAAGTTGATTTCTGTAGGCAGAATTTCATTGACAAGAATCAACTAATATATATTATGACTCACTGGCTCAGTTTCTTTAATGGAAGGCTTAAGATACTCCTTATACTCTCTTTCCTCCACAAAATAAGTGCACCCATGATTGAGATCAGGATCTGTGGCATCATTCAAGACCTTCTTATGCTTCAAGTGGAAATTTGCATCAATCCCAAGAAAGAGAGTATATAGCCAACTGCATGACAAGTTAGGTTTTGGGTTATCAGTTAGATGACATAGACTCACTGTTTATCTTCAGGAGCATCCTCCCATCCCTCTGGGAGATTCTTCCCTGGCTGCAGACAAGCAGGACATAATACAGCACACTCTCCTGGTTTAGTTGCACTGACACCTGCAGGATTGTGGCCTCTGGCATTGCGCTTGAGTAATTTGAGATAGTGCCATTCACAGATCATGTGCAGGAGAGCAGGATAACGGTCTTGAGCAACATTCAAAGTTTGGTTTAGAAAACAATGGGCATTGGTATTGTGCATCAGCATCCTGCTCACCTTAGGGTCATTAAGTCTGGTATTGTCAGTCAATCAGCATAGGGCTTGGTAGTATTCAAAGGCTGAGACCTTGGACATGTAGGATAACAACTCAAAGTGTTTGAGTGTTCGAAACGTGGCAGCACATCTTGGATTTGCTACAGTTGCTGGGAATAAGCGGGATCGCAACAACTGCATGGTCTTGACCTGATCTGAAGATCTGCATGCACAGAAATCTAGAGCAACCATATGTACATGATTGAGATCGAGGATGATGAACTCATTTCCAGCACAGGGTTTGGGGTTTGGACAGATAATGCCAGGAGGATGGCCAAGCTGGATGCACAGACCAAGTTCCTGGAGTGTAGCCTGTTCAAAATGCACCCCATTCCACTTCTACAGTGTTCATTGATGTTTGTCAATCATGGGAGACCAGTATAATACAAGCTGGCATACCTTTAGCCAGTGCAATGGGTTGCATCAATGTGGCTGTAAAATGCAAACATCACCACATAACAAATTCTGTCCCTGACAATCTTGGCATTCATACTTGGCTGGTCCCTCACCACACAATGCACATAAGCTTGTTGCTCCCTGCCCATGTCCCTCATGCCCCATCATCTCCTCAAGATATTTCTTGCACTCAGGTACCCACATCTTTAATGGCTTGTCCTAAAAATACCCAAGTCAATTGTGGATTCCAAACAAACCACTCAGACAATTACAAACTCACTGCAACTGTACGTTGTTGTTTTGTAGACTCAGTAGACTCTGTGCTCATCTCCTCCAGGTGTTCAAGGTATGCAGGATCAAATATATCTTCATCACAAATGTCTTTGATGGGTCCAGTGGAATTCGGCAGTGATGATTCATTGTCCAATGCAGGAGCAGTGGTTGTCACATAAGTTGATGATACTTTCAATTTCCTGTTGGCTGGCAAGGAGTAGGCTACATGCTGATGCTTTTCTTGCCTTTCTTTTGGTGGTGGAGGGATGGAATGATAAGTTAGCTGGGCTTTCTTGTTTTTTGCCATGACTTGGGCAGAAACTCACAGCAGCATGCTGCTGAGCATTATGCCTAGAAAGAAGATTTTACTCAGTCGTTCTCATGCCTGCTAGCAACTTCTTTCTATGGCTCTGGTTGCTCCTGACTCCTCGACAGCTTCTCATTGGCCGGCTGCTTCTACCTCACTGACCAACTCCTTCCAAGACTTCAACATTGTGTGTTTGCCCTTCTTCTCATACAGATGGGGAGATGTGCAAAGTATACTACAGTTGTGCAATGTGAAGCAGCTAAAGACTTATGAAGAATCCAATATGCGCAAAGCGAATGGTATTTCATCCCTCTTTCATGTCAATTTCAATGTAATTTGCCCTTCCTCTGAATTTTACAGTCATAAAGCTGTATGCATGCTCCAAAATTAATGTGCTTATCAAATTTGTTGAGCCACCAAAACAAAATCCCTTGTCATTCCAATGCTACCTACAAAACTCATTGAACTTGCTGCACACCCACTTCCTGTGACCTATACCTTTCAACAAGCCACCTGCAGTGCTGATTCTTTTTCAGACATGGACTACGATGATACACAACTTCAGAAGTTTGATCGTATCCCACCCTACCCATCACGATTACCCTTGCATGATCAGGCCCACCTTCTTAATGCATTACATGGGTATCAATTATGCCAGCAATGTGACTATGAATACACTTGATAAGACACAGTCAGCCAACGGGTTTATGCATGAAGTGCATACCGAATTGTCAAGTTATCTGGGGAAGTGGGAATTGTGTGGTGTTGCTCTCGAAGAAATGGACCCCAATGCGGAAGGCTGTACATTTGACCTGATGCTTGCACAGGACATGCAGAAATGGATAGCGCATTGATCCCATAGTCTGTATATCAATCTTGATGCACTTCAGAAAGGATCAGACAGGATTCTTTGTGAGTAGTGGACTGCTGGTCATAATACATTGTATCATACTCAAATACACAATGTACATCTATCCACTATCTGGGGAATATCAATGCCTGATTCATCTGAATCCAAGCCACCCATCGCAACCCACACCAGATATGCTAAACCTGAGTGTGAAGCAAATGAGATTGAGAGAATTTAACAGCTGACCTTTTTACAAAGGTGAAGAATACATTCGTATTCGTCTCTGTCCATATTTGTGGGCCGAGGCTCAGGAAAGTGATCAAACCAAAGTAGGTATGCTTGCTCGAAAAAAGAGTCCTTGTTATTCTCTTCCAATGCCTTGTGATATGTGGGGCCAAGAGAACAGAGGAATTTGGCTTGTGCAACAGTATACTTGAATATTTTTTATTAGGCTACAACAAAATGTATAAATTCAACAGAAAGCATTGATGTTATGTGTCACTGTACCTCTGTTTTGCAGGACTTGTCGAACAACTTGAATGGGTGAAGACTTCTGATCTGAAGCTGTCTCTATATATTTGTGCATCATTATGATGCACCACTGTCTGGTGTATCAGTAGCAATTGCCATACCGTGGACCATCGGAGTAGCTCAGATCTTGGATCTAGCATCATCCAGCCAATCAGATTGTGAATAAAGATCTACTGAATCATGCGTTTTGACAAGAAACATGGTATTGCTAGCTTGTTTTCAGCCATTTTAGCTGAAAAAACATGATGGCAAGGGGTAATATATGCTAACTGTTCTGTAGCAGCTATTATTTTTGTGCAAGCTATTGTACATGAACTGCAATAGTGATAGTTCATGAAGTTGGTTGCAAGTGACTAGCCTGAGTATACTGAGTTCATTCTCACTTTTATGCCTGAAAGTTCAAGTTCATGCCCCCTTACTACATGGCCTTTGATCCAGTTATTCTCCAAGTCCTGCAGCCATGTACGCTCTCCTATTTAACCCAAGATACATATGTATAACTTGAATACTGTCCTGTTCAACAATTCCCTCTAAGTACTCATTCACCGACTTGTAGTAGTACTAATGAATGTCTGGTTTCAAATACTTGTCCCACCTATCATGATACAGTATTACACTAACAAGTTGATAATACTATTATGCTACCAAAATCTTGGATGATTTTACAAACCTGGGGGTACTGTCACTAAGTACTCATTCACCAACTTGTAGTAGTACTAATGAATGTCTGGTTTCAAATACTTGTCCCACCTATTGTGATACAGTATTACACTAACAAGTTGATAATACTATTATGCTACCAAAATCTTGGATGATTTTACAAGCCTTATGGTGTATGACCTATTCCCCTGTGCACTTGGATTGTAATGAACAATTTGTGTATGAACTTATGTACTGGGTGAAGATCCCATTAACACTTCACATGATGATTGAAGAGGAGTAGCACATTCAAGAAAAAAGCATAGTTGCATATGTAAAAATGACAAACAACTAGACCTTGTAGAACTACAGATTATGGCACAAGATACAAGAAGTGGTAAGGATTATGAACTGGCTAATGGAGAAGACGAACTCTGCACTCTGCAAGTGCACTTGTGAACACAGCTTCTGCAGTAGCACGACTAGTTTCTCAGGTGTAACAGGATCCCAAGACCGAGAGTACCAGTGGTGACACTTTATTCCTGTGAAACAAAAGTAGGTTAGAATCCAATGTCAGTGGCAAGGATGTATCAATGTGTGCTTACCAACCAGCAAAAACACCGACTTCCTTTCCTGCCATTACAACAAACCAGTGCATCAACGGGTCTCTAGGTGTGTCACTGGCGCTTTCCTCAACATCTGAAGGCTGAGCTTGAGATTTTGTAGGAGTCGGAGCAACGTCAGTCCCCTGGACTTCTGTGAAAAAGTTAGGAAGATAATGTAGATTTTGAAGGGAAGATTATTTTTCGGAGTTACAGGTGCCACCACTGCCACATCTGCAGAGGTAGCACTCATAGTTGTAGGGGGTGAGGGTTGATTTGGATCATTATTGTAGCACCTAGAGGGCAAGATGAGGATGGTAGTCGAATTCATGGGACTCTATTAAACATACTGTTTCCATGTAGTTCAAGAGAGAGCACATGGAGCAAGTTGGCCAGAGATGTGGTACTTGTAGATGTTCCAAGGTTAGGGGAGGCCTGGGCAACCATGATTACAATTTGAGATTATTGAAGGGAAAAAAGAAGAGTAAAGTCAATGGATCAATGATTGCAAACCTTGACCTCCTTATAAGTAACTATCTCTGCAGCTTTAAGCAGCCAAGATGAGCTTTGAACTCCAGGCTCTAGGATTCCCATGAGAAGGGCAATTGAATAAATCCATGTTGGGCTTTGGTTGCTGGGGATGTCAAGTGTCATGACTCATGAACTGTCAAAGTTGTTAAGCTGTGCTTTGAACCCTCAAGCCTCAGGACTGGCACTTACCCAAAATGTTCCCTTGAGAAGGACAATCAAATAAATCTGTCCAGAGTCTTGCTCAGTGCAGAGTCATGGACATCTTTTAGTGGGTGATAGGTGGGGTATTTAGAGGTCAACTTACATTGCATGGATAATTTTTGAACACTCCGTTTCCCCTCCTCCCCTGCAAAACTGACTCTGCAATTTGACTGTGACAAGTATGTACTCATTGACCCTGGTATGGAAAAGGTTAATTGATTGTGGCACTATCCAGATGGTGCCACCAAACTGAACAACCAGCAAACAGTATGCATTTCTGTCTGAACAATTAGAAAGATACAGAGTCGCCAAACAAAATGTGAATTTCAAGAATTTCTGGGGCTCACTATATGAGCAGTGGTTCAATAAATGTATCCTGAAATTGAAAATCACTTTTTGAACAGAGAGCTTACCAGTCTGACAGAGTCTGAAGAAGAATCTCTGTGCATCGCAATCCAGAAGCATTGTGAGGTACCACTGCTTATTTTATTGAAGCAAAGACCTCACTGATCCATGTGTATAGCAACTGCAGAACTGGTATAGATGGTGAACAGCATCAAGGGCCCATGTATCAGATGGAAGCCAAACAGTTAAAAGCTTGTTTTCGGAAGAGCATTTGCTAAAGAAAGTTGAGATGTTCATTGAGATGTTCGGACTGCAGTCACAGCTCAAGGAGTGCTTGGATGCCATCTGCTTTGGTAAAGATGAGAGCTGGATGAAGAAAAACTGTATCAGGGAGTGCTCATGGATCTCAAAGGATATGTGGAAATATGGTACACCCGAGATGAAGTCTGCAGTAGAAGTTAAGTTATGTGAGCTAGCTGAGAAGAAGAGTACTGGTGCATTGCTCACCCCTGGAGAATATCACCAGTTAGTAACCTCAATCTTCATCTCTGCACTCGTAATGACATCTTCGTGGATCAGGGGAATTGAAGCATGTCCTTGTCACCTGGGTCCATTCTTCAAGCAAATGGCTGAACAAACTGGTTGGGCATTCACAGTTTTGATGGGGGGTCCCGATCCTTCGAATCCCAATGGCGAGATTAACGTCTGCAGGTGAGATCGTGGCTGTTCAGTATAATGTGACAACTTGAATGTTAACTTGTGATTCTACAAGTTATCATGTTGGAGAGACTAGCTTATCACAAACTTTTGGGGAAACTCACCAAGACTTTGATGCTACATACATGATGCCATATACACAGTTCCTCAAGAATGTATTCTGTGAGTTGTTTTCGCTTCCCAGTTCAATAGTGCTTAGTAACCAGTATTATGATTAGCAGATAATGTTTGCTGATCATGGTGCCTCACATTGACATCTGATTCATCTGTATCCAAGGAAGCTTCAAGTTCAAGTTCGTCAGTGTCCAGTAACTCTGGAACCCCTACCCCTAGCAGCAGTCCTCTCAATCTGGCAGTTGATCCAATCCAATCATTCCCAATATCCTCACCAACATCTTTCGGTGTACCACCATCCAACAACGACTCTCTTCATGTAGCGGCACCAAGTGTCTTCAATAATGACCCACCTAACCCTGCACCAATATCTGTTCAGTCAGCAAATGCTTCATCCCACAAACTCACCCTTGTGAAATTTGTCTTGCCCTCTCCCAATCCATCTCACACACAGTATGGGTTCCTTTCCCATGGCAGCCCAATGACTTGGTCCTCGGGCACTCGACCAGATCTTGAACCACTGCACCGGTGATGACTTCAACTTCGGTTTGTTTAACCCTTTCACAGATGGGACAACTGACAGCCTGGCAGCAAACAGAATAGATCCATCAACTGGGGTTAAGTACTTAACCCCTGATTTTGGTGCCAGTTTCAACTTTGTGTATGGATTACCATTGCCAGCTGCTACCACTGTAACAGGTGTTGCCATTCCATCAGCAACATCTACAACATCATCATCCTTCTTCACCACTATTACCGATATTACAATGCATCATGTTTCTTTGATGTCAGCAGATCCAACTGTCCCTACATCAGTAATAACTACAACATCATCACCCTCCTTTTCCAGTATCAGTACTGCTACAATGTCCTCTGCTCCTTTGACATCAGCAGAGCTGGTCGTTCCCGCTGCCCCCATTTTGCCTGCCAACCCTAGCATCAATCCTGACTCTCCACCCTCTGGTGAACTTGTCAATTGGACCATGTCCTCAGATCCATTGAAGGTCATTCAAGAGGGGCAAGAACCTGAAGTTGCCTGGTGATCCAGTCACACTGTAATACCATCTACTCATGCTGACAAAATAAATGAAATTGGCTCAAGAGAAAAGGATTTGAGGAATAAGGAGAATGACAGTCCACCAGAGTCAAACACACAGAACACACCGCTGGAATGGATGGTTGCTGCGCATGCATACTTCACATTGGGTGATATGGGAGACAAGTGGTGTAGTTGTGTGGACGCCTGGGTGACGATTGAGGAGAAGTTGGAGTACAGTGTACACGGAAAGGTAAGACATACCTCCCATACCATCTATACCTGTACCCTAACATGCATTATTAGGGTGTGTTACCATCCACAAAACTGCATCCTGCTGAATGGTCAAAGTGGATAAGCAAAACCCGAAACAGCCAATGCTGCTATTCAGCTATCCCCCATCTCACCAATTCACCAGAATTGGAGGCACAGTCTACACATAGTGGTGCAACATGCAACCAGCATTTCGCAAGGATCCAACTGGAGTGTTGGTTGATAACATGGATCATGACACAAGCACGATCAGTGATGCTTGGTCTACATTATGGAAGGGAGGACCGAACAGGCTTGTGTTGGTTTTGACCCTCCTGATGTGGTGGGGTTTAAACACAGGCATGGGTCCTTGGCATGAATCATCGGCACCTCAGTGGAAAGCCACTGTGAAGGACATAACTAGCTCTTTGCGAAAGATGGCAGAAGGGAGTGTGGGTGGTAAAAAACATGTATCTACTGAGGGCAGTAACACCTGACGCACTAAATGGTAGGGTCCTCTCTGTTACAAATGTTACCTAATGCTGATAATCCTACAGACCCAAGATCTAATGTTATGGCGCCATTCAACTCCCTCTTCTTGACGGACCTCTTTTCTTGAGATATTGGTCTCAGTATTCTTGCCCACGAAAATATCAGCTTTCGTTGTTGTGGCTCTTGGCTCTCTCGTCTCAGTTCCGTATCAGGCCACTTTGACATTTTTCTTGTTTGATGTACACTACTTTGTGTGCCTCTTGGCTTTGATCTCTTTGTATAGGTTGTCAATCTTCTTGCAGTTTTTGTCTTACCTCACTATCCTTACTTTTTTCACCTGTATATCTTGACATCTTGCTTACCTTTACACTTTGTGCCCTGTATAGTAGTGCCATTGATCAACAAGTCAATTCTACATGGTATATTGAAAGTGATGCATACAAATACAAAGTGAATCTTGGCTAGACATTATAAATTGATGAAAGTAATGCATCAGAAGGAATGCTTCGAAATAGATGCATGGAATTATAATACATATCCAAATGTCATTGAATGTACATAGTATGTCTGATGTGCATTGGAGCTTTGCTTTCTCTTCTTGATGGTGTACTGCATCAGGCATCTTTTGGCTGCTACCTGTAGAGTTTCCATGATGCATCAGGTATTCTAGTACTAGCCACAGGTAAGTCCACATGATGCATCACAAAGTGGAGCAAACATACTGGGCAGACAGTCAGTAATGCATAATGGAATGTCAGAGTGGTGATACAGGCAGCAAAGTTAATGCATCATGATCTGCCACAAGAAGTGGATCATATTATCAGTGTTTGGGAGTGATGCATCACTAGGAGAAAAGTCAGAGAGGGTTGCATAGCAGGAGAGAGTGATACATCACAGGATGGAGTGGTTCTACTAGATGGTTCCTGGCACGATGCATCAGCCAGGCGGGAGGTGGGTACTGATATTCAGGATCTGTGAGGTTTCCATGATGCATCTAGAATTCTAGCTGCAGTCAGGGTAAGTCCACACATACACAAAGTGGAACAAATGTGACAGTCAGTAATGCATCACAGGGTGGAGTGGTCTTACTTGCAGCGAATCTGATGCATCATGACTGGGTGGGTGGGGTCAGTAATGCATCATGGTCAGATGGAGTGGCCCGATTTTGATGTATCATTCCATGCAGGAGGCAAAAAATATTCAGGAATGATGCATCAGGCATCAGGCTGGCAGTGGGGACTACTGTGAGGCCATGATGCATCAGGCAGGTGGAGTGGTCTTACTTGCAGTGAATCTGATGCATAATGACTGGGTTCAGTCAGTAATGCATCACAGTGGTAGGATGGAGTGGTCCTAACTGGCAGCAATTTGATGTATCATTCATGCAGGAGGTGGAAAATATTTGGGAATGATGCATCAGGCATCAGGCTGGCAGCAGGGACTACTGTGAGGCCATGATGCATTAGGCATTCTACTGGCAGTAGGTAAGTCTACATGATGCATAACACAGTATAGAATTAGAAACAGAAACATATGGAACAGATCATCAGTGATGCATCACAGACTGAGGTTGAAGCAGCCCTCCTTGAAATAATGCTTCTCATGCAGAGGACCAACCCAGAAGTAAATAGTGATGTATCACCGATATCTCTGACAATGTGATGCATTAGAGGCAGGTAGAAAAGTTGTGGTATGTTGATGCATCAGTGTTAAGTGGAGGAGGAAGTCAATTAGGTTAGAGGTTTGATGCATCACAGTATGGGAGGCAGCGAGAATTGTTTTAAATTATAATAATGCATCACATACTAGCCTGAGGGTAATACTGGCAGTGGCGGACTGGATGTGTATTTCATCACACAGGCTATAACTGCAATAGGCAGGGATGTGCAGAGTCTTGCATCACTCCCTGTACACTTGGTATTGCTGTACTTGCACCACAGGTTCGTGATAGTTATCAGGATATGATATATCAATATCACAGCATCGGCTGGAGACCCACAGTGAGGGGGCTAACTTGCCTGGCATTTGCTGCCATAATTTTGTAGCTCAACAATGGATTCTGCTAGGATGAGCACTAGCACCTACAAATTGATGGAAGTTGTGTCAAACTGAGGATCTGTAAACTGGCACTCCCCCAGGAGTTCATCCAATGCAATCACCTATGAACTGGTTGGTGGGATGCTGATACATCCACATCACAGGTAGTACTCAGGACACACACCAGTACTTTTTGCATTGTGAATAACAGGTCTATACAGTAGTCCAATCAATCTTGATTGACCTCAAACAACTTCAATCTCATTTTTGAGCAATATCGCGCAATGTCAAGCCCCTCAAACATCTTTGTTCTAAGTTCAAGCACTAGCAGGACTTTCCCATACCTTGTATTACCCCTTCAAACCTCATTCAATAAGTATCAATCATGTTACAAACATTTGATCGACCATGAACAACAATATCAAACCCTCGATAATTCTGAAGCTCTTCAATTGAGCTTCTTCAAACAACTTTGCAATATTTTCTACAAGTCCAGATATATGTCTCGATCAATTTATGAGCTGTACAAATGTCTTCAAACCCTCCTCAATCATTGCGATCTTCATCAATCAACTTTGAACAAGTTTGATCAAATTTTGAACATACTTCACACACTTTGGCAGCTGTATTCATTATTATCGGACATTTGTACCACACCCCTGCACCTTGTGACATCATATGACAAGCTTATTGCATGAAGAACAATAGGCAGGATTGCATTTTGAAGGACATGAGAGGATTTTCGAAGTATTTCAGACTCCTCAAAGGGAACACATGTATGTACCACATGATACCCTTTCATTTGTCTCGAGTTCACATCATTTCATCATTTACCCATCCTATTTAGCCCCATATTACCATTCTCATCCAACCTCATGTAGACCTCATGTTCAATTTCCATTTTAGTACTATCTTTCATATGTCATATAAACATTGTATTAGGTACTTTTTCAACAGAATATCATTCATGTTATCATTCCAGTAGTCTGATTCAAGTGATCGTACACTCGAGTCCAAGTATTCCGTCTTAGTTTGAAGTTTTGCAAAATTGTTGCAATCTTCCTTGATCAATCATTGCACCTCTATATCAAGCCTCCTGACCCTCATCTCTACCTCAATATTTTATCGCATCCAGGAAACCCAAACAAAACACCTAAAAAGGGCTTCATATGGTATAACACAGGTTAAAGGAAGGTAGTGAGGTGGTACTAAATATCAAGATCTAGGTCAAGGTTGGGGGGGTTAATAGCGAGGGATATTGAGGGATATTGAAGAGAGTTCAAGGAAATATCAAGGGTTCAATGAAATATCGAGGTCAAGTATTATCAACACAAAGATTCAAAATTTGTTTGACAACAACGAACTTCCCAGGGAGCTATCCAGCCAATCACCTACAAATTGACAGAAGACATGTCAAACTGAGGATCTGTAGAAGTCTTGGCACTCCCCCAGGAGTCCACTGATGCAGTCACCTATGAACTGGTTGGTGGGACACAAGGATGCAAACTCTGTTTGACAATGATGAACTCTCCAGGGAGCTATCCAGCCAATCACCTACAAATTGACAGAAGATGTGTCAAACTGAGGATCTGTAAAGGTCTTGGCACTCCCCCAGGAGTCCACTGACACAGTTGCCTATGAACTGGTTGGTGGGACACAAGGATGCAAACTCCATTGATACATCCACATTGCAGGTAGTACTCAGGAAACACACCAGTACTTTTTGCATTGCACATAACAGGTCTATATGGTAGCTCAATCAACTTCAAACAAGTTCAAACACATTTTTGAGCATTTTCAAGTGATCTCAAGCAATATTGAGCAGTCCAAACATCTTCATTTCAACTTTGAGCACTAGCATGACTCTTTCATACCTCATACAACCCCATCTGAATCTCATTCGACAAGTATCAATCACATTATGAACATTTGATCAACCTCGAACAGCAATATTGAACCCTTGATATTTCTCAAGCTCTTTTGATCAAGCTTGATCTTCATTGAGCTTCCTTGAACATCTTCACAATATCTTCCATGGGTCTATAAACACTTATTGATCAATTCACAAGCCCTCTGAACATCATCAAACCCTTCACAATTATGTTGAACATCATTGATTGACCTCAATTGAACTCAAGCACACTTTGAACCCATATTGAGCCACTTTGCACACCTCAGCAGTCTTTATCTTATCATCAGACATTTGTACCACACCCCCACAACTCATGACATCATATGACAAGCTTATTGCACACAGAACAATAGGCAGGAATGCACTTTGAAGGACATGAGAGGATTTTCAAAGTATGTCAGACTCCACAAAGGGAACACATGTATGTACTGCATGATATCATTTCATTTGTCTTGTGTTCACATCATTTCATTTACCTGTCCTATGTATTTAGCCCCATATTATTGTTCTCATCCCACCTCATGTTCAACACATGGGCAATTTCCTTTTTAGGGCTATCTTTCATATGTCATATAAACATTGTATTAGGTACTTTTTCATGATCATATCATTTGTGTTATCATCCCAGCAGTCTGATTCAAGTGATCATACACTTGAGTCCAAGTATTTCATCTTAGTTTGAAGTTTTGCAAAATCATTGTGAATTTCATTGATAAATCATCACACCTCTATATTGAGCCTCCTGACCCTTGTCTATACCTCAATATTATCATATTCACCTTGCTTTTACCTCGCTCATTACATTCCTGTTATCTTCCCTCATCATACTTGTTCCTCATAGTCCTGTTATGAACTGAGGCTGAAAGGGAATCCGTGCAGGAACCGATCGGAGATCCAGAGGGGTATCGAGAAGAACTTGGCTTCAACTTTTAAGAAGTTGCGCCCTTCGCTTGTTATGGTGTTCAATTTACTGGAGGATGATTGGGAATTCGAGTAGGGGACCAATCAGAAGTCCAAAGACAAAGACAAGAGGGTGATTAATGTATGAATAACATGTGTTTAACGTATGATAACGTGTGATATTCGAATTGCAGAATACAAATGAAATATCTAAGTTTAAATACCAATATGAAATCTGAGATCGGAGATCCGATCAGAGACTGAGGTAAGAGCTATGTATGTTAGCTGTGGTCAGCAGTACAGGCAGTACCTGAGGTATTAACCCAAGGTAAAATCCTATGAGTAACTACAGTAGCTATGTACGAAGTCTACACAATGCACTGGAATGGAATCTGATTGATCTCAACATATATCGGAGTTTGGAGCGGTGTTCCATCGGAAGTCCAAATCGGGTGGAACAGAATGTAACAGTATTTCCCCCTTGAGGCCGAGCCTTCAAGGCACGTGAATGTTGAAGTCTAGACTCAGCAATTTTTTAGAAAAAAATTCATTTCTCCTCCTACCTCCACCACCATGTCCAGTATCGGAACTTTTGATTTTTCTTGTATGTCCGCTGCGGACCAGTCCAATGCACTTTTGCAAATGCTAACGCAGACCCAAAAATGAGCGGAGGAGAAACTTATTGTGGAAAATGAACGTAAGGAACGAGAGTCTCGGGAGGCCGCTGAGAGGGAGGCCAGGGAGGCCAAGGAGGCCAAGGAATTGGCAGCAGCAAAGGCAGCAAGGAAGGCTGCCAAAAAAGGCAAGAAGTGGGCGCTGGTGATGGAGGCTGAGTCAGGAGCTGAGGAGGTGGCCGACGAGCAGCCAAAACTCAAAAAACGAGTGAAGAAGGCGGAGACCATAGCGGAGACCGCTACAGAATTTGAGGAAGGGTCAACTCTGGAGACAGCAGAGACGCCCTGCAAAAAGTAAGTGACCAATTTTTGTGTTCTTCCTTAGTTAACATTCCTAGATGTTCGGCTAGCGAGCAGGAGTGCATGTGGGTCTGCGAGAACCGGGTGAAATCGTGTTTGGTGTGCAGTAAGGCTAAGCACCGTTGCATAGGGGCGGTTTGGGGAAATGGGGAGGGTAATAGTGTGGAGATCATGGGTGTTCCATCGGGGTCCATGAGTGAGGAATTGAGGGAGATGTGGGAAATGATGAAGGAGATGGCGCAGCTGCAACAGGCATCCATCAAGGCAGTGGAGGCGAATCTGGAGCAGGTGACGTGGGTGGTACAGGAGGTGCTGGATAGTTTCCAGTATCATCAGGATAATGAGCAGGAGGACAAAATTTTCGACGAGTGGGTGGTGGACATGGAGTTTGGGGAGATGGAGAACGAAGTAGTGGAGTTGCAGGCAGAGGAAGCGGAGTTCCAAGAATGGTTGAAGGAGAGGGCAGAGAAACGAGGAGTAGAGGGGAACGTAGGGGAGGAAATGGTTGCTGAGGTGGTAGTTGAATTGGGTGCAGGGATGTAGATGGGGTCCGATCGGAAATCCGATCATTAATAAATTTTTCTTTTTTGTTTGTGTTTGGTCGGAATGATGTAAGGAGTGAAGGAGAGTTTTACAGAATGTGTGCTGATGGTGGGAAACGAGGATGCTGGGCGCCATCTGATGATGTTAATGGTGAATTTGGTTGTAGTGGAGTTTCGAAATGGACCCGTCGTAAGTTCAATGTAACGGGCCATTGTGGTAACTCAACCAATGGAATGCAGTTGTCTTCTTCATAGAGGTCAGTGTCATGGTTAAATTGAACTGTAGACGTTTCTTCATTGACATAGATTCTTGGCCCAAATACCCTTTCCTGATACCAGCAGGCAAATATGGCTTGTCCATAGATGATGGTTGCAACCAATACGCTGAATAGAAGCGCAAGAAGGAGTGTAGTAGGAGAGAACGAGTTGTCATCCATTCTGCCGAGGTGAGGGTCTTGAAGAAGAT
>QLOK01043460.1:0-18368 GCA_003313805.1 Tricholoma flavovirens
CCTGTACAACCAATGGACCTGTGGGCAAAATTTGAATATTTTACATATGAAAGCTGTGGCCTGGGCCGGGCCAAGCCAAGGCCAGGCCCTGGTTGACGGCTTTGGCCTGGCCTGTGGGTTGAGAAAGCCAAAGCTGTCTCAAGCCAAGCCAGGCCGGAACAGCACTAGGAGAACCAGAAGGCCTCACGTGCTCGGAAAAAATGTGGACAGGCCCTTATAGGAGATAAACGTGTATGGGAATGCAGCCCAAAAACAGAGGAGAGACCCACCCGACGTGCATGAGTGGAAAACAGGGAAAATGAGGGCCATGGGACAATCTCAAAACGCGCCGACCACAATAAGCGTGGCTCGATTCTGGAATCTGAGGATAATGATGCTGATGAATCTATGAGTGATGAACAAAGAAGATAGAGATCATACCTATAGTGTCACCCTGTCACAGGCTGCAGAAAACTCTTGGGGGGCAGAAGACTTTGACGTGTCGAGGGCAAGCTTCAAAGCCAGCAGTCATGTCGACTTCTATGCAACATACCCAGTCAAAGAAGATCCTATGATATCTCCAAAACAGCAAGTCACGATGGCCATCCAAGAGATATAGTGGCTGACAGGATACCATTTTACATGAGTCCAATATGCACAAAGTAGCTCGTTATGGGTTCTGTTAGGAAACATGTACAGTTACCTACTATAATTTTTTTTATTTTTTCACAGTAGTATTACACCATAAAACATTAAAATTATCAATGAATGCAACCAAGAGATGGATAATTCTCATGTGCCCTATATTTAGAGTATGTACACAACTGTACACTCGCATCGTAGAGCAGTATTCAAATATTGTACAACAATTGTAACTTAGTATATAAACCAATAAATACTAAGAGACACATCAGTTGTGTTCTCTTAGGATTCCCACCATCACATTGTGTGCGGAAACGCCTTCATCAACCAACCATGCTATTATTACCACATCACATCAAAATTTGATCCCTTTTTCTATATTCGTCACGTCTTCTTGTAAAGCCCACACAAAGATCCTAGTGTGGATTTTGTGTTGCCCTGACAGAAGAACACAACTCATATTCTGTGCATACTCACTTTTGTTTCACCCCACCACATCTGATTGCCAATCCCCAATCCTCTTGTCATGAGATGAGAGTAACTTAGGTTTATGTAATCTACTTTTGCTTTGTAATCCATGCATCAGCACCACCTTATATTGTGGTTGTCAGTGCTTGAAAGGCAGTACTCATCTGTAGGACAGCTGCAACCAGACAACCATTTGGCTCTGGTGTAGTGTACTATTTTTAGTAATAGTTATGGCCTTTTACATTAGTATAGTAATTACCAAATTGAATTGCTGAATAAAAGGTCCTGAGTCAGCCAAAGAACCTTGTTAGGTTTTATTTTTAGCAACAACATCATGACTGATGACATAATTTCTGATTCCGCTAATCATGATCTTACACTGGAAGAGAAAGTTGATTGGCTCAGTATAAATTACATCACACTCCAAAACCCTATTCAGCCAGCACCTACTTTGGAGCAAGAGGTGGATGAATTTTTATCTCATCATGAGGAAGAGTTGTTGAAGAATAATGGAGATGGCAAAGTTCACTTACATAAATTCACACTGCCACAATTATTTCATGGAACAATGAAGGATACTAAATCCTTTATTAGTTCTATTATATTGTATATTAAAGGTCCCAAACCTGAATTCCATACAACTGAATCCAAAAAAATGTTCACACTATCCTATATGCAATGGGGCAAGGCACAATTTTGGAGGAATGAAGCCATCAATCAAATTGCTCAAGGTCACAAGCCGTTTAAGAGTTTCCAAGATTTTTTGGATAAAGTGAAAGCTCAATTTGGAGATCCTAATCTGAAGGTGACAGCAGTAGGGAAGTTGAAGACCATGTGGCAAGGGTCTTCCCCAGCTGATGAATTCATTTTGCAATTTAAAGCCGATGCTTTGCAAACCAATTTAGGAGACACCATGCTAATTGAATATTTGAAGGCAGGACTTAATCCATCCTTGTTCAAGTCTATATACCGACTACTGGTTATGCCTACAACATTGGAGGAGTGGTACGAATGGGATTTCAAGCTTGATTGGCAATATTGTCAAGAACAAGCTGAGTTGAAGTTGCTACACCCACATACTACACACACAGGTTCTAAATTTGGAAAGTCATCAGGAGGAAGTTCCGAAAAAGGAAAGGCATTGATCATACATGAGATGAAGGCACAGCCATTGGCCATGGCAGTGACACTTCCAAATCAGTTGAATATTAGTCAGCACACATCAGATGCTATGGATGTAGATCATGCAGGGAGATGTTCCCCAATCAAATGTTTCAATTGTGGAAAATTGGGTCATACAGCTAGGTTTTGCAGAGAGAAGAGGCAGATTCGAGAGGTGACAACAGAAGAGCAGAATTTTCCTGAGCAGTCCCAGTGAAGGTTTCCCCATTGGAGACTCATAATATGATGTATTAACAGTGGAGGAAAACAATGATTCATGTCCCCACACAATCGATCCTATGCTAGTAACCTATTACGCCCTCAATTTCATTTCAAAGCTATGTAACTGAACCAAGAGTTAAGGCGAAGTGCATCATCAATCCAAAAATAACCACTTTCAGAAAACTCCGAAAACCTTTATCTGCTCAGCACACATTGAATGCAAAGTAATGTTGACAGTAGGGTTGAAGACAGTTGATACACATGCAATGGTAGATGTTGAGGCACTATTAGACAGTGGTGCTACTGGTTTATTTATAAATTGTGCATTGATTCAGAACAATGGAATTTGCACGTGTAAACTCGAGCATCCTGTAATTGTGTATAACATCGACAGAACAGTGAACAAGGGAGGAAGTATTACTGAAGAGGTGACATTGATTATGTCCTACCAGGGTCACAAGGAGAGAGTCATATTTGAGGCATGCAACCTTGGAAAGACTCATCTAATAATAGGGTACAATTGGTTACATAAACATAACCCTAGTGTTGATTGGAAAACTGGGGAAGTAAAAATGAACTGTTGCCCTAGGGAGTGTAATGTGTTAGGTAGGAAGTTGAAAAAGGAAAAGAAGTTGAAAAAAGAGAAGAGTAGCACAGGGAAGTATTCAGTCATGGTAGAGGAGGTTTGTTATGCAGACATGCCTAATGGGGAGAAACCAATCATGATTGAGAAAAATGATCCCAATGATCTATTTCGGTTTATTCATGGAGGGCAATTGTGGAATCCAAATCCCCCAAAGATTCATAAAACCATGGAAGAGTTGGTACCTGAGAAGTATCATAATTACTTATCAGTGTTCCCAAAGAAGGAATCAGAAAAAATGCCAAAGAGAAAACTATGGGATCATGGAATTGAGATCAAGCCTGGATTTGTGCCGAAGAAATCAAAAGTCTATCCCTTATCTCCACAGGAGCAAAAAGAGGTTGAAGATTTCATTAATGAGCAGTTGAGGAAAGGCTATATATGTCCATCAAAATCCCTGCAAACTTCACCCATATTCTTTATTCCAAAAGAAGATTTGAAGAAGCCCATGTGTACTGACTACCACTATTTAGATGAGTGGACAGTTGAAAATTCGTATCCCTTACTGTTAATCTCCAAGATCATTGACAAGGTTGGAAAGGCAAAGAGATTTACAAAATTGGATTTACAATGGGGTGACAATTATGTGTGCATCAAGGAAGGGGACGAGTGGAAAGCTGCTTTTGCTATGCATCAAGGATCATTTGAGTCATTAGTCATGTTTTTCGGAATGATTAATAGTCCACCCACTTTTCAGAATATGATGAACAATATTCTAAAAGAGGAAATCGATCAATGTGTTGTCATTGTATTTATTGATGACATTTTAATATTTACAGAAAGCGAGGAAGGGCATGAGGAAGTTGTAAAAGAGGTGTTGAGGAAGCTACAGCAGATCAAAATGGATCTGATCAAGGTAGAAGCCATTATGTCATAGCCTGTTCCTAATGGCTCAAAGATGTACAAGGGTTCTTAGGTCTCACAAACTTCTATTGACACTTTGTACATAATTTTTCCAAAGTCGCTGCACCATTACACAATCTTACCAGAACAGGAGTAGTCTGGAAATGGGGAGAACTTCAGCAGCAAACATTCGAGGAATTGAAGAGGAAAGTTGTGGAAGGTCCTGTATTAGTACCAGTAGATTTTACCCGACCACTGAGGGTAGAATCTGATGCATCCAATTATGCTACTGGTGCAGTATTATCTATGCTATGTGAAGATGAGAAATGGCATCTGTGTGCATTTCTATCTAAGGGGTTGAATGATGTAGAAAGAAATTATGATGTCCATGATAAAGAGATGTTGGGAATAATCCCAGTGTTGGAGGCATGGAGACATTATTTGGAAGGGGCAAAACACCAATTGGAGATTTGGATGGATCAATCGAATCTCCAATACTTCATGTCCACCAAAAAATTAAATTGCCAACAAGCACATTGGGCATTATTTTTATCACGCTTCAATTTCCACTTAATTCACAAACCAGGAAGCTTGATCAAAAAAGCTGACACATTATTATGGAGACCTGATCATGAAAAGGGGTGGAGAATGATAACAAGGATATTACCTTGTTGAAGCCTGAATATTTCTGTATATGCGTGATGCGTCAAGGTCATGTATTAATAGATGGGTCTGAAAAAGAAATGCTATCAAAAATTTGGAACTGTACTGATATGGATGAAGAAGTAATAAAGGCTGTAAAAGAGATGAAAGGAGAGAAGAAAAAGACTATTAAAGGAGAAGAGTGGTGTGAAGAACAAGGGTTAATATTGTTCAGGGGAAAGGTGTATGTGCCGAAGGACATTGAGTTACAAAAGGAAATTGTCCAAATACATTATAATACTTCCATATCTGGACATCCAGGCAGATGGAAAATCCTGGAGTTAGTGATGAGGAATTATTGGTGGCCAGGAATTTCTAAATTCATACAGAGTTATGTGGAGGGTTGTGATGCTTGTCAATGTGGCAAATCCTATCTGGAAATGCCAGCTGGGGAATTAATGCCAAATCTGATCCCAACAGGACCCTGCATCAATATCTCGGTAGATTTCATTACTGGACTTCCCAAAGCACAAGGCCACAATTCTATTTTGGTAGTATGTGATTGCTTCATCAAACAAGTCCATATTATTCCTACAACCCAGCAAACCAGTTCCTTAGGCTTGGTGCACCTATATCATGATCATGTGTGGAAATTACATGGATTACCAAATACAGTTATTTCTGATCGTGGACCCCAATTTGCAGCCGCATTCATGAAGGAACTAAATAAAACCTTGGGTATTCAAACCAAATTATCTATGGCATATCATCCCCAAACCAACAGGCAGACAGAGCGAATGAACCAGGAGTTAGAGCAATATTTGAGGCTGTTTGTTGATCATCACCAAACTGATTTGCCAGAGTGGCTGGCAATTGCTGAATTCTCATACAATAATAAATTTCAGTCATCTACTCAGGTATCACTCTTTTATGCTAATTATGGGTATAACCCTCATATGGAATTTGAACTGAGAAGGAATGTGAAAGTACAAGTGGTGGAGGATTTTGTACAGCAGATGAAAAATGTACAAATCAAGATGGAGGCAGCATTATCCAAGGCACGCGATGATATGAAGCACTATGCCAATTGCTCGCATGCAGACACACCCAAGTACCAAATTGGAGACAGTGTGGTTTAGTACCAAGGATTTACATATGACATGCCCATCTAGGAAATTGATGGAGAAACATATTGGTCCCTATCCTATTTACAAAATTATCTTGCCTAATGTGGTAGAGCTAAAATTGCCATCATCATTCAAAATTGATGTGCCAATTAATGTCTCTTGCTTATGACCCTACAAACCACCTATTATACCAGGACAACGAATTACTCCACAACCACCTATTGAAGTTGAAGGTGAACCTGAATTTATAGTCAAAGAAATTCTCAATTCATGACTGTGTCATAACAAACTCAAATTCTTGGTAAAATGGGAAGGCTATACAGATGAGAATAACTCCTGGGAACCCAAGGATAATTGTAGAAATGGATGAGATGCTATATGTGATTTTTACAATAAATATCCTAATGCACTGCAAAGGATAGCACAAGTGGAGTACAAAAATTTGAAATTCTGACCATATCCCAATTTCACGGCACCCAATTATCACACGATCTCTCGCCTGGAAGTTGAAGAATAAAAAGGGGGTAATGTTAGGAAACATGTACAGTTACCTACTATAATTTTTCTTATTTTTTCGCAGTAGTATTACACCATAAAACTTTAAAATTATCAATGAACACAACCATGAGACGGATAATTTTCATGTGCCCTATATTTAGAATATGTATGCAATTGTACACTCGCATCGTAGAACAGTATTCAAATATTGTATAACAATTGTAACTTAGTATAAAAACCAATAAATACTAAGAGACACATCAGTTGTATTCTCTTAGGATTCCCACCATCACATTGTGTGCAGAAATGCCTTCATCAACCAACTGTTCTATTATTACCACATCACATCAAACTTTGATCCCCCTTTCTATATTTGTCGCATCTTCTTGTAGAGCCTGCAGGAGGATCCCAGAGTGGATTGGGTGTTGCCCTGACAGGTTCGAAGTGCACTTGAGTTCAATTGAGCTCGATCAATGATGTTCAAAGTGATTGCAAATGGTTTGATGACCTTCATAGGGCTCGTGAATCAATCGATAAGTGTATCTGGACTTGTGGAGAATATTGTGGAGATGTTTGAGGAAGGCTGACGAAGGTCAAGCTCGATTGAAAGAGCTCAACAATTGTTGAGGGTTCAATATCCCCATTTGCAGCTGATCAAATGTTCGTAACGTGATTGACACTTATTGAATGAGGTTCAAAGGGGTTGTACAAGGTATGAGAGAGTCATGATAGTGTTCAAAGTCATAATCGAGGATGTTCAAGGGCTCAATATTGTACAATATTGCTCGAAATTGTCATCGAAGTTGTTCGAGGTCAATCAAGGTCAATCGGACTACTGAATAGAGCTTTTATGCACAATGCGAAATGTACTGGTGTGTCTCCTGAGTACTACCTGTGATGTGGACATATCACTGTGCATGGAGGGAGCTCAGCTAGACATACTGGTGACATGACAAGTTGCAATTGCCATCAGCAAGAAAGCTTCTCACTGAATATCCCAAAGAAGTGGACCTGTTCCACATTAACAGTGTTCCAGAGGATGTGGAGCTCCTAGCATGGGGGATGACGAATATTCCCACCCTGCTCAAAGGCCAGATTGTTGAGATTGGAATGGATGCAACCTGTAAGTTGAAAAATTGTAAACAGGAAGCATCTGACAGAACAACTGCAGATAATACAAATGCAAAGTGCCTTGAGCTTCACAGCATGATGGCTGAACATGACAATGCTGGCTTCCCATTGTCATACTGCCTTATATCAGTGGTGACTGCTATTGACCAAGGAAAGTGAACAAAGTTGTTTGCAGCATGGGCAGCATGTATCCATGACAAATATGGGGTCAATCCAATTTTCACTCATGTTGACAAGGACATGGGCAAGATCAGATGTTTAAAAGAAGTCTGGGAAGCAAAAATCAGTCTTTGCTGGTGGCATTTGCAGAGGGCTGTATGAACATGACTGGCCAAAGGAAAGTTGGTGACAACCTCATATAACATCAAATGAGCATGCAAAGAGTTCAACTTCATTCACAATGACTTTTTCCCACTTGGAACCAAGGTGGACCTTGATGATTATGAAGGAGGGTTACCAATGGATGTCATCATTGAGCCACACCCAGCACCTCAAATGCCACCAAAGGACACCACCAGCAGCCTCATGGTCAGGGTACCAGCTACACAGCCACAAACAAATATTGTCAACAAGCCACAGCCTGCAGCTCTCCTGAAGGACACCACAAACTGCCTTGTGATCAGGGTACCAGCTACACAGCTGCAGCAAAATGTGGCAGCAGCAAATCAGCTGACAAGGAAGATGCTGACATGAGAGAAAAGGTGGTAACTGAGGATAGAGTTATTCAGGGCACTGGTTTCAAGCTGTGGCTTCCTCAAATTCAGCTGATAACAACAAAGGCAGATTTGGGAGAATACACTATGGAAAAGGAGACACCAATAAGTGAGGAGGACAACACCATTGGCTGATGTACCTTCTGCCCTGTTGAATACTGTGAAATGATTATCACCATGATGGAGAAGCACTACTGTGCCCACCCAAGCATCCCTGGATATGCAGCACCTGGTTGAGAAGCCATTCAGCAATGGGCTGTTTGACAGACATATGACTTTTGTGTGAAGAATAAATTGCCTGAGGTGTGGGCTTACCTGTGGGAGAACTGGTATCGGAAAGGCCATTGGGAACTGTGGGCATGCTCTGCACATGACCTTAGCCCTGTATTGAAGACAACAATGATACTTGAGAGCCAGTAAGATACTATTCCAAGCAGATGAGGATAAACTGAATGCATACCAACTAGCTGGCAATGAATCAAGCATGACTGTCTCCACCACTTCCACCTGCCATGCTGCGACCTTCTCGTCTGGATCATCCTCACAAAGCTGGCACCCCATTATTATTGAAAACTCGACCTCTTGCTTGTGGATACAGGCTGATACTGGGAACTTTCTTCATGGCAGTGTGGCTTCAAGAAAGAATGGCGTGCACTGGAAAAACAACAAATCATGCTCCCCATAAACAACACATTCAGGCCGAACACCAAGAAATGACTTGTACCTGCCCTGTGTTTGTCATCAGCTGCTTTCTTATCTGCAAACACCTTATCCAGAATGTCCAACATGTCCCACAATATTTTTTCTCGAGGCAAAGCAAGCACAGAGGGCCCTGTTTTTGAAACACAAGATGTTGCAACCATTGTCAAATGATGATCAAACAGGTTTACATGATGGGGCTGATGGGTTTGAGGGAAGTGATGATGATGACATAGCAGGAATGGGCGATGATGATGATGATGAGGGAAACTTCATGGAGACAAATGAGTGCAATGGATTGACTTTTGAGGAGGCAATGGGTGAGATCGAGATGATTACAGAGTTTGCTAAAGGGCTCCAGTATCAGGTCCAATTTCAAGATTGAAGCATGCTTGACACACTCCAATGGGAAGGGGGATCATTCCTTCGCTTGGCGCAGGCATGTCTTCATCAGGAGAAGAGGATGGGGAGGGGAGGGGAAACACCAACAACATGGGAGAAGTCAACCATCAACACAATGTTCTACCACACAAGACCTGCTGTGTTTGATCAAAGCACATGATTCATCTGATTGGTCCATTTTGTCCCAACAAAGCCTTCTGTTTGTTTGTCCATTGCTTCACTTCAGGTGGTTAGAGTACTTCACAGTTCTCGATTTTCTCTTCAAGAATTTAATACTACATAAGTTTTGAAGTTGTATATATTATCCACTAATAACACTGGCTGAGTTTGCACTGGTTTCCTGATAGTCCCATAGTGTCATAGTGGGGGAGAGGTAGGACACTTGTTTCGAGACAACTGATGTAAGCCATTGCCCAAAAAAGGTGGCAGTCAACTATACTATAGGTGACATCCCACAATGCATGTGTTTGAGCTAGCATGGGAAATGAGTCGTCTTATGTTGCTTGCTGGCAAAACGGCTATTATTGGTGAACAACTCATTGGTTTTCAGGTGGTCAAGTTTTACCTGCACCTCCATATCTATGAGTAGTCATCTGTGTGCTGGAATGTGGGCACCATGTAGCCTGGCCTTGCTGCTCTCATCAGAGACAAGTAATTACCTGGCTGCCAGGCAACAATGCATGTGTGCCCTAAATTCTTTCACATTGGCTCAGTGCTCAGTCTTTTTGGGGGCCAGGCAAATACTCCAACTCAGTGACTATCTGGCATAATAGTGTAGTGATCAGAGTTATAGCTTGATTGTACTCTTGGCCACAGTGGATGCTGTGACTTGGGTTGTGTCTTGCTAATAGGTTAGAACTGCAGATATTTCGTGTCCAAATAGACATGACATTGACAGAAACCACTCTCCTACTTGCAGTTGTCTCTAGACCATTTTGAAAAAGTGATTGGGTTGCAACATGAAGTGCTCATCCCCCTACCCCAGATAACTTCCCAGCTGCTAGCTGGGATGTGAGAGGTGAACTGTAGGAAACACAGAACTATGATTGGCACTCTGCAGTTCCATGGGCCTTTGACCTGCTAAACAACCAATGTGGCATGAAACACAGGCCCAGGTAAGTTTTCATCTTATTTTAACTGTACTTACTAACATATTTTTACATTGATTTAGGTTTTGATTATGTTACAACAACATGGCAAGCTCAATTTGACCCACATGTGGCAATGGAACCCATGAGGATGATGGATGACAGCAACTAAGAACAGCAAACACACAAGACCACAAATGAGAATGTGAAAACAAAGGTGCCAGCCAATTGGAGAGGGGAACAGCACTGCTGACACCAGGTAAGCACCAACCATGACCAATCTACCACCCCCACTAACCACCCTGCTTCTCCAAACAGCACCACAATGACAACAAGAAGACCACAATGACCCAGACATGGATGATAGAAAGGGGACAATGATGTGGCAGCACACTGTAGATGAAGACCAAGAACAGGAACTGGAACTGGAACAAGAGCAGTAGTAGACAATGACAATGACAAAGATGAGGACCAGGAGTAGGATGACACCAGTAAAGAACAATGATGGGGGGCATGGTGAGCACCCACGGCACAGTGAGGATAACAAGGACAAGAAGACAGGGATGATGAGGGAGACAGGGCAATGACAATGACAATGAGATGACAAGGGCAGGGACAAGGAACAGACAAGGACAATGGGGACAATCAGTATAAATGAACAACAACACCAGAGGGTGACAGGGATGGCCATGATGCAGACCAACAGACAACATGAGATGATGCACAAAGGGAGGGAACAACAGGGACCAAGCACCACCCAGGCAAGGCCATGAGAACAAAGAAAGGAGACCAGCACTGGAATTGGAACCTGGCAGGAAGAGAAGGCAAGGAGACAACAACCAGAAGACACCCACAGCAGGGAGAAAGAGGCCAACAAGAACAACCCACAATGAGGAGCATGACACCAATGCTGCCAAAGATGATGAGAAGAAAACAATGGTGAGGGATGACAGGAACCACAACCACCACCAGGACCTGAAGATGAACAAGGCACAGCATGGTGCACATGCAGGGAAGGTGGCACACAGGGGGAGGCAGTACACACATAGGGCAGAGCACAGGCAGAGGAGGCAGCACACACAGGAGAGGTAGCACATGCATGACAGGCATCCCTTCCATCTTTCTTTCACCCAGCAAGATGGCAGGATTTTTCTATTTATACCTGCAGCCCCCTCTACAACAGGGGGTGGCCTTACAAATAATGTAAATTGTGTTGCTCATTAGGAGTAATGCAGAAGTTTTTTTTTTTTGCAGCATCATGCAAGGAAGTTTCCATGATGAATTGAATTTTGTGATCATTCAGAATATCATCTCATCAGGTGATCTCATTGTGTCAAGACTCATTTAGTCAGGTGACCACATGGATCTGAAGCCTCATGCATGATATAAGTCTGCCCCAACACAGACTCATGACATCTACCAACACTGAGACTTGCATATGCTTGCTGACACTTGCCTGTTGTTGCCCACCATCAAAATGCTGACACAACACATCTCAACAACAACACATGAAAGATAGGTGCTGCAAACCTTTCAGATACTTACCTGTGCTTGCCTGCAGTTGCCTGTGGTCACACGGCCATGTGACCTCCCTCAACACTTACCACAGATTATGATGATGACTCCACACCTTTGCACAGATGCACTTCAGTTCTGATATTGCCACTGATGTGGTGCCTACTTATTCAGTAACCATGCCTGATGCAGCCTCTTGCTGACAGGCCATCTTTTCTGATATATTATGTACATCCTATTTTTCCTACTGTTCATTCCCACTTCCATGCAACAAAGGTACAGTAGTGTATCATGCCCCCATTTGTTGTAGCTTATGGTTCCCACTTCCGTGCAATGAAGATAACTTCATCCTGTCTTTCCAGTCCACCTTAAGTCTAGTGTAGGTTGCCAAACTCAGCATCCTGCCACTTTTTTTTGACACTGAGAATTTTCTTCACATACCAAACCAACCCTGTCTCACCAACCTTCTACCTCCATCCCACTCCTCACCAGGAGCACAAGAAGAAAATTGCAGGATTCTGGCCAACCAGCTGAATTAGAGACATTACCAATCACATGACAAAAGTGTTGTGATTTCTGCCCATCACCACTGCCATACCACCAACCACTGATACCGACTCATCCACTGATGAAAGTACACCTACCACCACCATCCACCATCACAACCACCAGGTCACACCACCTACCACCCAAACTAAAATGTCACCCTCTACACAACCCCTCACTGAAGTGAAGGTCACCAAGATGAAGGAATGCCCTATGCTCACTGCTGGCAAAATTGTCAGTTACATTGCTGAGGCCATGTTTGAACCATGACTCATTGCCTAGTACCAAGCTGATCAAACCAGGATTGATGCTCTCTCTCTGGATGCCTACCTCTCAGAGCTTGCCCAACTGGTCCTTGAAAAAACCTGGTCACACAATGTTCTCGAAACCATCCTCTCTTCATCCCAAGGCAATCATGTCTTTATAGATTGGACAATTGAGCTTGAGAACCTGAATGCCATCCTTGCCACCTCTGCACCAACCAAGGCCCTCACCAAGGCTGAATTGAAACCCAGCTCCAATCCAACCTCCACCCTGACCTGAGACTCAACATCAGTCTCGAACCTGTTCTAGCTGTTGATCTCGCCCCCTGGGTTATTCTGGTCAAAGAACACTGATAGTGCTAAGTAGGATAACCCAAACAAAACACCTAAAACAAAGGTATCTGAGGGGATCGTCCAGTCTAGTATAAAGTAGCGAGTTGGTTCCAAGTTGGAAGACCTAGTTCAAGGTTAGGGAGTCAATAGTGAGGAAATATGAGGAGTATTGAGTGATATGTGATGTAATATCACAAGCTCAACCAAATATTGAGTGTTCAATCAAAGTTCAAGGTTGGTCAAGCGATGAAAGTGGGATCGTTCAAGAGGGGAATCAATGGGATGGTGATGATGAGGATGTCGTCGAGGAGAATTCGATATATGCTGGAGACTAAGGACATTCAATAGGCTAATAACGAGGATGCCAGCGATTTTGCACTACTTTGAACTAAGATGAGCTTTTTGGACTCAAGAGCAGAGACTCTTAAATCAGATGATAGTGAAGTGAACCCAAATGGTTTCTTGTTGAAAAGATAAGTGATACAAGCTTTTATAGACTTTAAGAAAATGATACTAAAAGGGAAAATGTAATATGAGGCAAACATGAGGCAGGAAGTACATAAGTAAATAAATGGGCCTAAAAATGATGGGTAAAACAATAAATGATGTGGAAATGATGTTATGCCATGTTCCCCCTTTGAGGAGTTCGAAATACTTCAACAATTGTCCCATGTCCTTCAAAAATACAATGTTTTTCTCCGATAAGCATGTCATATGACCTCTAGGAATGTGGTAGCAAGGTACAACATTTGACAACAAGAAGGATGGCCACCGGAGCACTCAAAATAGGTCTAAACATGGTTGAAGTTCACTCAAAATTGATCTATTGTGAAAATAAAGGAAAACATGACAAAAAAAAATACCTATTGTTTGGGCCCAAGGTGGTTGGTTGGTTTGCAGCAGTTGGTGGTGTTAGTCTGTGCAGGTGGACATGGGAGTGGTGATGGCAGGTGGTGATAGAGTTGTGGTGGTAGAGGAGTGAAGGAGGTGGCATCGCCATTGATGGTTGTGGTCACTGCGAAGAATTAGGCATTGTAGTGGAGTATAAAAGAACAATGAAAATGAAAATGAAAATGATCATTTTTGCAAAAGCAAGGGTAGGGTTTTACAAAAATGATCAGTTTTTGGTTCATTCTTTTCTCATTCTGATGTCCATTTTTGAAGAATGAGATTAAAAATGAAATCAAAAATGAGCTGAAAATGGCCTGAAACTGGCTACTGTGAACCCTAATGATTGCCAAGAAATACTTGGCCAATATAGTGGTTTGAAGAAGATCTGATTGCCCATTGATAGTGGTAAAGTTTCATAGTGAATTCTAACAGTGAATTAGTCTGGAAGAGGTTACCCAGATAAATAAATAATTCTCACTACACCATGTTCCCTTGGTTTTTGTGTGGTATTGACTTGAGCATTAACTTCCTCTTCCTATGAATAACATTATGTATATTCATCAGTTTTTGGTTGTTTGGCAGAAGAATGATCAAAATGGACCGAAAAATGAAGTCAAAAATGGCTACTGTGAATGCTCTGAAAGATGAAGATCCTGAAAATGAAGCAAAAATGCATTTTACATACCTCTGGCAGCACTCAGCACATTCAAACTCCACCTCAAAGGACGATTTTGTGCGGCCCTTGTGGACCCGCACACACTCCCGCTCGCTAGTCAAACATCTAGGAACGTTAACTAAAGAAGAACACAAGAATTGATCACTTACTTTTTGCAGGGCATCTCTGCTGTCTCCAGAGTCGACCCTTCCTTGAATTCTGTAGCAGTCTCCGCTACGGTCTCCGCCTTCTTCACCTG
Organism: Tricholoma flavovirens; assembly: GCA_003313805.1. Lineage (NCBI taxonomy): Eukaryota > Fungi > Basidiomycota > Agaricomycetes > Agaricales > Tricholomataceae > Tricholoma > Tricholoma flavovirens. The sequence continues at coordinate 14,721 of QLOK01043460.1, forward strand.
TTTTTTGAGTTTTGGCCGATCATTGGCCACCTCCTCGGCTCCTGACTCAGCCTCCATCACCAGTGCCCGCTTCTTGCCTTTTTTGGCAGCCTTCCTTGCTGCCTTTGCTGCTGCCAACTCCTCGGCTTCCTTGGCCTCCCTGGCCTCCCTCTCAGCGGCCTCTCGAGACTCTCGTTCATTACATTCATTTTCCGCAATTCGTTCCTCCTCTGCTTGTTTTTGGGACTGTGCTAGCATTTGCAGAAGCACGTTGGTTTGATCTGCAGTGGACATGCGAGAAAAGTCGAAAGTTCCGACGCTGGACATAGTGGTGGAGGTAGGAGGAGAAATGAAATTTTTTCTAAAAAAAAATTGCTGAGTCTAGACTTCAATATTCACGTGCCTCGAAGGCTCAGCCTTAAGGGGGAAATACTGTTACGTTCCATTCCACCTGATTCAGACTTCCAATGGAACACCACTCCAAACTCCGATTTATGTTGAGATCAATCAGATTCCGTTCCAGTGCATAGTGTAGACTTCGTACATAGTTACTGTAGTTACTCATAGGATTTTACCTCAGGTTAATACCTCGGGTACCGCCCATACTGCCGACCACAGCTAATGTATATAGCTCTTACCTCGGTCTCCGATCTTGGATTTCATATTAGTATTTAAACTTAGATATTTCATTTGTATTCTGCAATTCAAATATCATACATTAATCATCCTCTTGTCTTTGTCTTCGGACTTCCGATCAGTCCCCTACTCGAATTCCTGATCATCCTCTAGTAAATAGAACACCGTAACAAGCGAAGGGCGCAACTTAAAAGTTGAAGCCAAGTTCTCCTTGATACCCCTCCAGATTACCAATCGGTTCCCACATGTATTCCCTTTCAACCTCAGTTCCTAACATGGGTGAATAGTGTTCAGTGAAAAGATGGTCCCAGAGCTGTGAGCAGCCATGTGCCCATCAGTCAGGGACGTTCTGGTGCTGTGGAGCATCTGTTTGGTTCCCAGCTCAGATGGGCACTACGATCACACCAAGCCGAACTGCCATGCTGGCAGTTCGCTTGCATGTTGCTTTTATCCCTAGCTATTGTTTCTTCCCTCATTCCCTCATTTCCCTCCCCTCTCTGTCTGTGCCAGTTCACTGTTCCACACTGATCTTTGGCTCCCTCTTGGACGTTAGACCACACCATCAAACCAGTTCAGCATTTGGTGATCAACCTTGTTGTGCAATGTCTCACACTGTCCCCGGCCTGTTTCAAGGTGATCCCCACTGCTGGACTCACCCTCTTTGACCTCTGCACACTCCTTGTCATTGTTGCTGCCATCTCCATGGCTGCCTCCATTGTCATGTCTGATGATCTCCGTACTTTACTGTCCCCCACCTAGTCCGATCGGAATGCTCGGAATGCTAGCAGATTCCGAGTGGAGTCCTAACAAATTCCTAGCTGACCTAGGAATTCCTAATTGTCCGAGCAGACTTCAAATAAATTCCGAGCAGGATAAAATTCCTAGCAGTTTTATTCCGAGTAAAGTCCGAGCGTGCGAGTAAATTCCTAGCACAATCTCTAAATATCTCTAAGTCAACTAGTGATGATTACGTAGTCATGTGACTTACCATATATGGAATATAGTGATGTTATATATCATTCTGACCGCATTTTTTAGCTGAGTTTGAATATCACCCTTGCGTAGTGATGGGACTGTCTATATATAGAAGATAGTGATGTTATATATCATTCTGACCGCATTTTTTAGCCGAGTTTGAATATCACCCTTGCGTAGTGATGGGACTGTCTATATATAGAAGATAGTGATGTTATATACCATTCTGACCGCATTTTTGAGCTGAGTTTGGAAATCACCCTTGCGTAGTCATGTGACCTACCATATATGGAACATAGTGATGTTATATACCATCCTGACCGCAATTTTCACCCGAGTTTGAAAATCACCCTTGCGTAGTCATGTGACCTACCATATATGAAATATAGTGATGTTATATGCCATTCTGACTGCAATTTTCAGCCAAGTTTGAAAATAACCCTTGCATAGTCATGTGATGCACTGTATATAAAACATAGTAATGGTGCATCCTATTTTGACCAGAATTTTTAGTTTGAGTTTTTTTTGTCATCTTGCACTCTCTTTGAATGATCAAGTAAAGCCATTATGGCATCATCAAGATATTCCTCTTGTATTCTTGTCATTGGCACACTTTTACTAAATGATCAAATCCAATTGATGTGTGAAATATGGAACCATCAAGATATTCTAATAGGATATTTAGTGTCATAGTAGAGTAAGTTGAGGGGAATTTGCAAACTCAGTACCACATCTTATGATGGTATCATATGTTGTATATCATATCTGCAGATAATGAAATATATACAAATACCACTTCTTAGTACATGATGCTTAGATCACAAATATGAATTAGTCAATATTATCACCTGTGTCATCTCCTTCTTCTTCATCCTCCTCATCCCTTTCATTCTCAAGACCATTAGCCTTATTTTCTTGTTTCTCAATCAGCAGTCTTGTGAAGAAATAGCATGATATGTAAGAACCAGTTAAAATTGCTGGGTGTCATTCTTTTCAGATTTGATTCAAATCCACCCAGCCAGGCATTTAATTGTTCACATGCCTGTATCAATTTTACAATTAGTCATTTGGATCATTTATGCCTTAAGTACCATGCCTGAGTATTAAGGCATCGTTTCCTCATCGTTCCCTCTCTCCACCATCCCATTGTTGTGGTGTCCTTTCATCATTGTCTGTCGTCCATCATTGTCGTTGTCATCGTCATCACCTCCCCTCGCCGCCCCTTCCTCGTTATCGTGGTGGTGGTCCTCGTCCCCTCGTCCTCCCTGTTGTCGTCCCGCTTGGGCCCTCGTCCTCGTCCTCATCCTCCTCCTCGTCATTCGTTCGTTCATTCCTGTCCCATTGCATCCAGTTTCCACCCGCAAGCAGTTGCTCACGGTGGTGGATCAGGGTGCTGATGTGGCGGTGGTGGCAGCCGTCATCGTGGTTTAGGGTCAGTATAAAGTAGATACCTATATTTAAAAACTTAAGTTAGTTCAAACAAAAAAGTGAGAAACAAAATAAAAACTTACCTATGGCCCAAACGTTGTCGTCGTTTGGGCCCGTTTAGTGCGTCCTCTCGTCGTCCCCTTGTCCCTCCTCATCTGGTGGTGGTGGGCACCCCCATCCTGCTCAGTCGTCAGCTTCGTCATTCCACCCGTGATCCACCCCATGAGCAGTTGCTCGTGAGGCTGGGGGCGGGTGGTGGGTCGTTCGTTGTCGGGTCTTGTTGGGCTGGCATTGTCGCTGTCACTGTTGTCGTCGCCCCCTCCTTGCTGTTGCCGTCGTTGTCCCTCTGCTGTCGTTGTCCCTGTCATTGTCCTGCTGTCGTCGTGCCCCTGCTGGTCCTGGTCCTGGTCGTCCTGTCTTCTCGTTGGTGGTTGTCATCGTGGTCTGCTCCTGCTCCCCATTTCCACCCTGCGAGCAGTTGCTTGCGGCGGTGGTGGCATGGTTTTAGGGTTGTTGTGTCATTACAAAATAGATAGAACCTATAATTAACAAAAACATAAGTTAGTTCAAACAAAAATAATGAGAAATGAATATAAATTAACTTACCTAGGGCCCAAACGACAGCATCGT
>QLOK01043461.1:1267-13150 GCA_003313805.1 Tricholoma flavovirens
TGGCCCATCATTCCTGAAGATGGCACTGAGGAGTGGTACATTGACAAAATTGTGGATGCCTGCCAGCACAAGTGAGGAGTACAGTACCTTGTCCATTACAAAGCATATGGGAAAGAACATGATGAAGCAGCCCAGCTCAGAAATGGCTGACACAGACACCCTTGACAGGTGGGAAAAAGAAAACGGGACAGAGGTCTGAAACCCACTCACACTTTTCAAGTGGGGAGGGGTGTAAGACTGCTGACCCAGACATACAACAATATGCACATGACCACTGCCACCACACCCACAGCTGACCCATACTTACAACAACATGCACACAACTGCTGCCACCACACTTGTGGCCCACACCCACTGCCACCAAACAACACCCAGCTATGAACACATGCAGCTGACACCAACCCATACTATAGCTGACATTGTCTACATGACTATGCACATAGCTGCTGCTGCCACACCCACAGCTGGCATCAAACAACACACCACAGCCATGAACACATGTCACCAACACCATCCACATGGCCACTGCCATCTACACAGCTGCAACCACCTACATGGCTGCTACCAAGTGTCCAGTCACCATCTCACATTTGGCCAACACCATCACACATGCAGCTGACACCAATAGAACCACCCACATTCCCAATGATGATGGCAATACCAAATATAGACACCTGAACACTGACCTGATGTGGGCCTTGGCTAACAAAAGCAACTGCATGATGCAGGCACTAAAAATGCACACTATGCCTGATGTGGCCTTCTCTACTCACATGGTTAACCTTTCCATACATACATATATATGTATTGTTTTTCAGTTCCCAACCTTCATTCCCACTTCTGTGCAATGAAGATAACTTGATCCTGTCACTTCCTGTTCAACTTAGTGTAGGTTGCCAAACCAGGCATCCTTCCAGAAACCTCTCTTAGGCTTTACTGAAGTTGACATTGTGGTTGGGAACACTGTAATTACTCATTCAAGAGACTCAAAGAAAACATGCCAAAAGCCCTAGCCACAGTCCCACTTGCAATTATGAGTCTTTATATACTGACATTACTGCCACCAGAAATAAGGTTTAAGTGAGTGTAAAATAAGCTTTCTTTTGAAAGTCAGCCCCTACCATTTTTCAAAGTCAGCAGGTTCTTCTGACATGCAGATTTTGGACCAAAATGGAAAGTACATCTCATGGTTCATTTGAACTTTCAGCTCACACAACCTCTACCACTTCCATCTACCAGCACCACCACTTCCTATTTACAGCAATGTCTTGTGCAGTGGGTAAACAGAATTAATTTTTACACTACTAATGTTCAGCTTTTATACTACTCAAGTCTGTAAGTAAGAATTCCAAATATAGAATATGACAATTAATCATAATTCTCTAGTACGTTCTCATGTGTTCAACCACTCACTCCAACACTCCCCCTTGGTTGGACAACACTCCAATTCCATAAGTTAAGTCTTGATGTAATGGCTGAGGTAATCCCTTTGTAAATATATCTGCGAGATTTTCATGCATTTGAATATAAGTTGTTTCGATGGTGCCTGATCCAATCAAATCACATAAGAAATGATGTGCAATATTGATATGCTTTGTGCATGTGTGAAATTCGGGATGGTGGGATATAGCAATGGCTGCCTGATTATCCGTGAATAAAATTGATGTCTTGGGTTGTGGAATTTCAAGTTCATCAAATAATGCATGGTGCCATAAGACTTGTTTGGCAGTGTGGGTTGCGGCAACATATTAAGCTTCTACAGTTGACAGTGCAATGGTTGCCTGTTTCTTTGAACTCCAGGAAACTGCGCCTCCTGCAAGTAAAAACACATAGCCACTGATGGATTTCCCATCTGCATTTGATGCCCAGTCAGCATCACAATACATCAATATTTCGGTATTGTGCACATGTTCTAGTCCACCATACATGAGGTGAAAATCACGTGACCCTTTGAGATATCAGAATATCTGTTTGATGACAGTCCAATGTTTGGATTGCAGAGATTTCATGAATTTTGCCAGAGTATGTACAGCATATGCAATGTCTGGCCACCTTCCAATAGCTGCATACATCAAAGATCCAATTGCTCAGGCATAAATGCCAGAACCCTGATCATGATTGAATTTCTGATCATTTCCTGATTCGTCCTGCTCTGCTTCTGTGCTTTCAAGGTTGACATTCAGGTAGAGTGGTGTGGAGATGGAATTAGCATCTTGTAGTCCTACTCAATGTAAGATTTTATCAATGTAATGTGCCTGCAACAACATAGTGATTTGATTTTCTTTGTTCCATGTGATCTTCATGCCTAATAATAGTGATGGCTCACCAAGAGTTTTAATTTGGAACCTCTGTTTGAGTTCATACTCAACATGATCACTCTTGGCTGGGCTGTTGGTGAATACCACCAAGTCATCCACCCATACCAGGACAATTGAAAAGTTCTCCCCCTGTCACCTAATATAGCAACAATAGTCAGAGTGTGTATTTGTGTAGGCCAAATTTTTCATTGTGCCATTGAACTCATTATTCCATTTGTTTCTGGCCTGTTTAAGTCCATATAACATTTGACGAGTTGACATACGCGTCCTGATCCATCATCATACCAAGTTGGCTGTTTCATGTAAATTTCCTCTTTTAGCCATCCATTAAGGTATGCACCCTTTACATCCATCTGCCACACATCACATCTATTTATAGTAGCAAGAGCCAGCATGGTCCGTAAGGTCTCAAAGCACATCACAGGTGTGAACATTCCAGAATCCATGTAGTCCACTCCTGGCTTCTGTGAGAAACCTTGAGCAACAAGGCGTGCCTTGTGTTTGATGATGTTTCCTTTTTCGTCCTTTTTCCAATCAAATACCCATTTGCATCCTATAGCTTCCCTGCCTATCGGGAGCTCCTCCAAATGCCAAGTTTCCCTTTCTATCAGTTGATTATATTCCTCATCAATTGCCTTTTTCCACTCTGGTCCCTCATCACATTTAATTGCCTCCTCGCGAGTTTGTGGATGCCATTCCAGATCACCTGGATCTCATTCCAGTTTGTCAATTGATGTATTGTGAGCTAGGTGAGCCATTTCTTGTGCTGTGTGTCTAGCTGCTGATGCTGCTGTGGGTCTCAACACCTCCTGTGGAGCCATTTGTGTAGGTACATGTTTTGATGGCTGTGCAAGTGGGTTATTGATTTTCCTGTAGTCTAGGGGTTTTCTCCCCTCATGCACTGGTCTCATGGGAGTTTCTGTGATGGGTTTGGGTGTATTTTCAGGTGGTTGAGTTTCAATGATGGGTAGTGTGTTGGGAGTTTCAGGGTCTGCAAAGTAGTCACTTGACTCTTGCTCCCCCTCGGCTTGTAAACCTGGTACTTCTGTGTATATTTCCAGTTCCCATAGTTCATCATTTTCATTGAATGCAAAATTTCATGATATTTTGATTGATCGGGTGGCTGCATCATAATAGCAGATTGACCTCAATCTGTCCACAAATCCCATGAATTTCATCTTCTTTGATTTCGGGGATAACTTTGATCTGTTTTTAGATTCATCAAGAACCCAAACGTCGCATCTGAATTCATGTAGGTGTGCCACATTCAGTTTCTGCCCTGTCCATGCCTCATATTGTGTTGTCCCATCAAGTGCACATGTAGGTGCCCTGTTCTGTAAATAGGCTGCATGCACCACCGCCTCGTCCCAAAGGAATATGGGTAAGTCCTTCTTGATCAGCATTGCCCATGCTAATTCAAGAAGTGTCTGATTGAATCTCTCAGCAACCCCATTCTGTGATGGTGAGTATGGTGCTGTGGTTTCAATGATGATTCCTTTCTCACTTGCAAACTTTTCCAATTCTTTGTTTACAAGTTCCTTCCCATTGTCAAAGCATAAATATTTTGGGGCTTGTCCAAATTTGTTCTCAATTGTGTTTATGTAAGTTTTGATCTGAGAGTGTGCCTGGTCCTTGGATCATAAAAATAGCGGTGTGACATATGTAGCACTTGGCATCATGTGTGAATGAAATGTAATATTTCCATCTCCCAATGGATTCCACACGGGCTGGTCCCCACACATCACTCATGGTACGCTCTCCAGCTACCATGGATCTATTTTTGGCTTCTTGTGGAAATGGTTGATGTGCCTGTTTAGCCTGGATACAGGCTTTGCATGATCATGATGGGATTGAAGATTCATCGATCATAAGTCCCTTCACCAGTTTCTCCTTTTTTATGGTTTCCAATGCACCCATTGACAGATGTCCATATCTGCAGTGCCACTGATCCCATGATAATTTCTGGGTTGAAGCAAAAATTGCTCTCTCCTGGCCCAGCAATTCTGCTGGTGCATCCAAGAGGTATAGTCTATTTTTAACTCTGCCAATTCCTACAGTCTGGTTACTTTTGTCTTGTAGAATGGCTTTCCCATCCTTGAATTGGATGTCTCCCCCTCCCACATCAAAATGGCTGATGGAGAGTAGGCAATTCTCAGCATCAGGTGTGTGCAGCACTTCCCATAATGTGTGCCCAATTAATTTTCCATCAATGTTAAAGTTTACCATCACTGTCCCATGTCCCTGCACAGTGATCAGATGTGATCCCAGACCATGGATGGTTGCGTTGTGAAGTGAGGTGTATTGGGTAAATGCTTCCCAGGTAGTACAAATGTGTGAGGTAGTAGCTGAATCCAAGATCCAGTCATAGTGCGAAAATTCCTGTGATTCCCAAGTCAAGTAGGCAACATCATTGAGCAATGTATTAATAGACTCTTGGGTCTGATGCACTCGATCACCTTTCTTCCTCCTTGCAGGTCCCTTTCCTTTGCATCCTCCACCTTTAGACCAACAATCCTCCTTGATATGGCCTTCCTTCCCACAGTTGAAACATTTCCTCTTCTCTGTCCCTTTGTCTCTCCTCGAAATTTTGGCTTGCATAGCCACCCCAGAGGCTGTGTCATCACTTCTCCATGTCACTGCCTATCCTCTTCTAGTAGGATGGCAACCAATTCGTGTGATTTTAGAGTGGGCTTGTTACTGCTTGATCCTAAGTAAGCAGATGTGTATTGATCCCAACTCTCAGGTAGTGATGTAATGAGAATCATCACAAAATCCTCATCCAGTACCTTGTTTTCCATCAAGTGTAACTCCTCCTGTAGCTTGCATAAATTTGATATATGCTCCACCATATCAAATCCTTCTTTGGCAGTCATCCGGTAAAGTGCACAGCAGGTTGCAAGAACTCCAAGCTGACCTTAGGATTCCTTGACCATGGTGAGCTGATCCCACATTTCTCTCACACTGTCAGCATCACTGATGTGGATCATTTCCACATTGCTGATTGCTAACTTGATGCATGTTCATGCCTTTGCATCACCATCCCTCCATTTCTTCTGCTCCTCTAGCTCTGTAGTTGTTGGATTGGCTTTGTCTGCTGATTCTGGAACTTTTGCATCTTTTGCAATATATTTCTCCAGTCCAAGGTCCCAGAGCACAGCAAGCATCCTTCACTTCCATGGCATCCAATTATTGGCCTTCAGTAACTCCATACAGTATGATCCTGATGTGTATGATGATTCTTCCGACATACTGGCTTGGTAATGATATGATCAAAAATTGATGAGGGCAAATGAGGAGTAAGATAATTGTCTGTTTGTTATGACCTTGCAGGGCCCATAACCTATTTACAGCAATGTCTTGTGCAGTGGGTAAACAGAATTAATTTTTATACTACTAATGTTCAGCTCCTATACTACTCAAGTCCTTCACTAGTACATTCTACTGTTCTTGAGTCTGTAAGTAAGAATTCCAAATATAGAATATGATGATTATCATAATTCTCTATTATGTTCTTGTGTGTTCAACCACTCACTCCAACACTTCCATCTACCAGCACCATCACTTCCATCTACAAGCACCTCCACTCCACTTACACCCAGAACCACCACTCCCATGCCCCACTCCTGCAGCAGCAAGGACCAGTACTGGCTGCAAACAAGTCATTTCAGACACAATTCAAGCCCGAATGACACAACTGTTGTTTGGGCCCTAGATATGTTTTTTTTGTTTTTTTGCTTCTTGTTTTCTTCAATTTTGGAATCTAAGCTATTAGTGATGACAGACCCAGACATGAGATGCACCATGACCCCAGATGCCAGGCTAACCCCTAGGGATCTGCATGGGTTTAGTGACCTGTGCAGGTTTGTGGGTATGGGTCCTGCAGGTACAGGTATGGGTCAGCATATTGTAACGCTCAACCCATTGCCTACCCACCACTAAGAGGGCCGACTAGCACTAATATCAAACCATTAAATAATACTACTTAAATTTTAGATACACTTAATTGAATATGGAGATTGCCCTACCAATAACATTGAAAATGGGGGTTTATATATCCCCTCCATTGTGCACAGACCATTTGTCCTTGTCGTGCATGCAAATGCATGTCCATGACATCATTGATTGTTGATTGTTATATATTTACACATGTTTGTATGTTCACCACAATGCACCTTGAAGTTGCCAAGTTGCTTGCACTAATACTATAGGTATGTATGTTTATTATTTTTCGTTCTTTTCCTCCTTTTTTTATTAACTAATTGATTGTATTTAATTGTTTTCTAGGTTTATGTAACTGACAACAACAGCCATCACCACAGCACTGAGAACCACCACCATGAGCAACTGCTTACAGGGTGGGAATGGGTGCCACTTCAAAATGGTGTGGCAATGCCAATGGCACCACAGCGCCACCAAACAACAATGGAAGAATGGGACTGCAGGGGACAACAGAACATTGAGACAACTGGAGACAAGGGGGAAACACTGAGGAAGGGGGAAAGCAAACGAAAAAAGGTCCAAGGGATGTTGTTTGATGTCTCTTGGGCCATTGGTAAGTTTTTGTTTTATTTGTTTCGTTATTTTGCTGCTAGCAATCCTTTTAGGTACTAGAATACCACTACTACTATGATAATGATGATAATGACAGACAATTAAATTGACCAGCACCCACCACCACCATTGTGAGCCCCTGCTCACAAGGTGGATCATGGGTGCTCAATGATGAACCATCAATGACAGGGACAATGACATGGGGAGAGGACTGCAAGAGGGGGACAATGACAAGAGGGGGAACAACAAACAAAGAGAGGTGGTACAACCATGAGGGAGGGGAACAACAAACAAAGAGAGGGGGTATGACCACAAGGGAGGGGAACAATGAACAAAGAGAGGGGGTACAACCACAAGGGAGGCAAATGACAACAATGAAAGGGGGGATTACAATGAAAGGGGGGATGATGACAAGAGGGGGGAATGAGGGGACAACGACATGAGGGGACAATGCAAGGGGGGACAATGACACCAACACCAGGCCCAGGAGATGCTTGTCTCCTGGGTGTTTTCTTTTTTTTTTTCTGTGGCCCAGGGAACACACCTCTCCTAGACCTTTTCTTTTTTTCTTTTTTCTTTCATTTCTCTGGGCCCATGCCTATGAGCACCTGCTTGTAGGGTGGTTTGATAATTGTTGTTAAGTATATAATTAAATAAAGGTACTTTCATTAGTATGACCCCTGATGGCTTTGTAGGGCTCTGGGCTCAGCTCGCACTTGATGAAGCCTGAGCCGGGCCCTCAAGCCGTGGCTTTATAGTGTCAATGTGATGCAACATGTTGACCTTCATGTCATGTGCTCAAATTTTAATTCTAAGTTCCACAATTCTTTTTTTCTGTCCATCACGAATCTGTACAGTTTTTCAGCAACAATCAGAAAAGGAAAATACTGCCCAAACACAAGAAATCGTACTATTCCCGCTGTCACTCAGGATGACAACAAATGCCACTTCATCAGCACCTTACCCCAAACAGCTACTAACAGCATCAGGAAAGCTTCTTGATGCCTCTAATTCAGCAGCACCCACACTCTCTGTGCATAAACATGCTATTGAAGCAAAGCAAGCCAGTGATGATGCCACTAAACAACACCAATTATCAGCATCCTTGTCTGTGGCATCAGGCCTGACTTCAACTCCTTCATCACCCAGTTCAAGGGGGATGAATCTGGAGATGTTGAGGAAGTTGTTGAAGATAACACAGATAAGGCAGGTTGGGATGGAATGGTTGAAGATCTTGTTGATTATGATGTATTTGTGCAAGACATAGTGTAGGTGACTGCCTGGGTCAATTTACGATGATTCTGTCTAACAAGCCATGGCCTGAGCCTGAGCTGGGCCTGGGCCAGGCCTGAGCCCTCTACTAGGGCCCAGCCTACTGTTGTTCTAAGCCTGAGCCATATCAAGCCAAGCCTAAGCTGGGGCTTTTGAGCTGAGCCAGGCCCTGCACATCACTAGCCATGACCCATGGCTTACAACCCATGGGTAGATGTGGGTACAGGTATGGGTATGCTCAAAAGTACCTGCAGGTTACCCATGCCATTGCCTACTAACCCCCTTCTCCCAATGGGGTGTGAGGCTGTCAACATGGGCTAGGAGGGTGCAGAGGAATGCTGGAAGACCCCAGAAGGGGGATACCTGCCTGGTAAGCACCCAGCAACCCCCATACATGCACCATGCCACACTGACACCCTCAAACCCCTTCAAACAGAGTTCCACAACAATGATGAACCAATGACCCCAGGATGCCTAACGATGACACCAGCACCAGCACACCAAATGATGTCCTGCATGCCCCAGCACTATCCACCCAAGGCACCAGGTACCAAATGACACACTACCCATTTCCAGGTCCATGAAAAACTGCTCATGGGGTGGATCATGGGTGGCATACTGGCTACAAGGGGCCCAACAACAAACAATGCAACACTTGCCACATGGCCTGCACCTGCAAGCATGACCACAGCAGCATCCTGATTCACCACCATAAATGACGGCTGGGAACAGGGTGTGGATGACAACAACAAGCACAACAACAACAACAACCACAATGGGAATGGCAAGGTGGGCGGGGTCAACAGGGACAACACAAGATGAGAGGGAAACAAAGGGGAGTGGGAACAAGGGTCCAGGAGATGCCAACATCTCCTGGGTCATAAGTCAGTTTGTTTTGTTGTTTTCTTTTTGTCCCTGTGACAGATGGCTGATGATGACAGTGACCCAGCACCAGCACCAGCCCCAGATGACAATGCCCATGGCACCAGACCCCTCAGCTATAAGCAACTGCTTGTAGGGGGCAAGGCTGGTGTGTACAAGCCAATGGCAGTGGGGAGGGGGAATGACACAGAGAAATGACACAATGAAACAGCCCAAACAATGTGCATTGTTGTTTGGGCTGTAGATATTTTTTCTTTCTTCTTTCTTTTTGTGTTTTGTTTTACTAACTTTTTGGCCCCTCTCTCCTCTCTCCTCTCTCCTCTCTCCTCTCTCCTCTCTCCTCTCTCCTCTCTCCTCTCTCCTTTCTCCTTTCTCCTCTCTCCTTTCTCTCTACTCCCTTTCTTTTCATCTCCCCCCTTCCCTCACTCCATTATTTACATTATTATGTAATGTATATGGTTTCAAATATGATGTTGCATTGAAATTCTCAGGATTGTTATGCCTGTCGCTAGTGAATGTAATGTAGGTCATTAATTCTAAGTGTTAGTATGGGATAAAAGCTTGATGGAAATACCAAGTGCCCATTTTGTCAAGTAAAAAAGTCATGACTCACTGTAGTTAAGACACAGGCACCTCCCTTTTGTGCATGAACAGTCAACTAATCCCAGATGAAACTGATCACTTGTTGGTATAGTATTTGTGGTGAAGATGTCATGCTCAAGACAATGTTGGACATTTCAGATATTTTTTACTCTTGTGTCATTCTTTCATTATCTCTGTTAGTAGTTACATTTGATTTGCTTAGTTTACTTCACCAAAGCAAGGCTACAACCTATGCACACATATATATAAGTGGATATTAGAGGACTCATTTATGCCAGGCTTAGCCATGGCCCAATTGGACAAGTTATTCATTGGTGGGACCATCACATGATTTGATGGAAGGATGTTTATCAGGAAGGGATGGCCACTCAAGATGCCCAGTTACATGTCTGAAAATTCAGTTCAACCTCACTGTTGCATCCCTGAATGTGTTGCACATGGTTTTGACATCAGTAGGCCATAGTCCCAAATCTTGCCTCCTAAATATGTATATATGTATCTCCCTCAGTTTTGACCTAATTTAAAATCCCTCTTGAGGATCAAAAGCTATCATGAAATAGAGCATTTTCACAAGAGGAATTAAATTTTGGGTAAAGGTTGGACAGGTCATAAATCTTGTTCAATTTGGGTGGTGACTAAGCCTTGATTTGCACCATAGCTGTACTATGATTCAATGTCATTTGAGAAATATTTGCATGTATTATTAGCAGTGCCAATTAGAAAACAGCATTGAATAAGCTGAACAGAATTTGAGTCCTAAAAAGGCTTTTTCTGCCAATCCAGAAGAATGTGGGGCCCAGGAATTCGTCCAGACTCCAGACAAATTTCGGAAACAATTAGTTCTAAGCCAGACAAAGTCGCCGGGTATTATCTGGGGTCCTGTTCAAACCTTGCTCTAGTCAGTATGTAAACTGAATCATGCGATTTTTGATAAATCATGATGCAGACTCATACAGTGCACAACTGGGGTCAGGTCTATTTCTTGAATGATTTCATAAATCCAGCATGCTCTTGGGGTCCTGGCACCTTTTTTTTTGTTTTGCTGTGACAAATAGCATGTCAACATGTCAACAACAGAAGACAGGAGACCGTCTTCACTGTTTGGTTCCCTTCATTACCAATAGTGTCACTACCCTGACAATACCACAGTGCCAGAGTTACAGCTTGATTTCGAGCTCTTGGTGAAAACACACCCAAATGTGCCTAAGAATTACAGCTTGATTATGATTTTTTGAACAGAAAACAGGCCCAAATGCCATACATTGGCATTTGGTAAGTTTTCTTTCTTTCTTGTTTTTACTAACTACTTTGATTTCATTTTTAGGTTTGTAACAATGGGCCCAACCCTGCTACCCAACCTACGGTGGCGACTATGAGGATGAGAAGGCAAACCAGACAAGAAAAAAAGGCCCAAGTAAGTTTTTTCTTTGTTGTTTCATTTCATTTTACTAACTTTTACAACCACGATGATGACAGACAGGAGGGCATGGGGGCAACAAAGACAACGGGCACCCGACAACCAACACCTGCCACCACAGTTGCAAGCCCCTGCTCGCAAGGTGGATTGCAGGTGTTTGATGATGAAGCATGGAGATATGGTGAAGGCACCCGGCACCACTCCAACGCCAACAACAGGCAACCAGCACGCGGAGGACAACGGATGGCAGGAAAATGGGGAAGACAATGACAACCAGGAGAAGGTGGACAACTGTGACAACTGCAACTTCAGGGGATGGGGAGCGACAAACAACGAGAGGAGATGACAATGATGACAAATGGCAGGATTGGAAGACTGCGATGACCAGAACGGGATCAACATGATGACGGCCACCACAACCACCATGATGAGGACAGTGGGACATGGCCCAAGGGGGAACGATGGGGAGGGGGAATGACGGTGAGGGGGGATGACGGGGAATGATGGTGAGGGGGGATGACGGGGAATGACCCAGCACCTGCCTCCAGTGCTGTGAGCTACTGCTTGTGGGGTGTATCACAGGAGCTAGCAGCCGATGATGAAGGGTGACAAAAGGGAGAGGACGATAGGGACAAGGCCCCAAAGTCACAACCACCACCCCCTTCTTGCTCGCAAACATGAGGTGGGGTGGGGTGGTTCTTAATGTAAGTAAGTATTCATTAGAAATGATTTATATACTTGGTGAAACCCATGCAGGAATCGATATTTGTGCATACCTGTACTATTGCCTACTGGTACACTTGATCTATTTCTTGTTTGATTTGTTCTGTTGATGTCAGC
>QLOK01043462.1:0-12198 GCA_003313805.1 Tricholoma flavovirens
ATTGTCTCTTAATTGATTGAATAATTTTCCCTACCATTGTGAAAACTTGTCATTAAATGTATGAATCATTTCAGTTGGCAAGTTATGAAAATACTTCATGGACAGCAGTAAAACTTGCTGCTATAGCATGATGAAATGGCTTTGAAAAGTGGATGGATAACCACTTTCCCGACCCTCTGAAAATCCCACCAAAAAGGGCAAAAAACTTGCTGCTATGGCACAATGAAATGGCTCTGCAAAGTGGATGGATAACCACTTTCCCAACCCTCTGAAAATCCCACCAAAAAGGGCAAAAAACTTGCTGCTATGGCACAATGAAATGGCTCTGCAAAGTGGATGGATAACCACTTTCCCAACCCTCTGAAAATCCCACAAAAAAGGGCGAAATACAGCTGGTTGTAATGTAGTGAATTACTACGTTGAGAAGATGAAAGTCATCCATAGGGATGAATTCAATGGGGTATGAATATGGACAAATTCCGAGGTGTTTTCAACCTCTAAACTCATCCCTTTTGAGGGGGAATTTTAGGGTATGTTTTTCTCTGAAAACCAGATGATTTTTATTCTTTTCAATGGCCATAAAGAATGAAAACTCTACTCTAAACAGATTACTTTCTACTCAATTCCCTCACCTCAGTGGCTGAAATACTGGATGATTTTCCACATCCATGGGTCTCACAGTGCCCTTTTCAGAAATGCTGAGGGACTTGGACAAAAATTTGAAGATAAGTTGAGCCTTCCTTAAGCTCCTTACAGCCTTGATTTGCTTAATGTCAATTATATTGCTTAGTAGATTATATCTGCTGAACTGGTTATCAATTTTAAGGAAAGAATTGTTCTTATTCTCCTTATTCTACTTAATTACACCCTAAGCAAAATAAGCAAAATAAGCAGACCTCTGATTTTGCTGATGTAGAGGGTATGGAGAAACATTTAAAGAAGGAAAAAATGTGTTCTTTTGCTATCTTATACCTTTTTCTTACACTTTTCGCAGTATCTCAATGCTCTCAAGGCTCTTTGCCATTTGCCTATCCTATCAAGCTTTTTTCGATCTCACTGGCACAAATGACATACCATGTCTTCATCGTATCATCAAGAACTCAAAACATGGTGGTTGGAGCACAGAGAAGTTACTGGATAAGACTCGGAAGGTGTTGAACAGGACATATCACCCTAAGAACTTTAGTGATGTCGAGTTTGATCTGGCTATGGCAATTTATGAATTGGGTGGTGGTGCTGCATTGTATGCCCTTCGGAAATCACCATTTGCATTCCTGTCCAGAACGACACTCAACAGCCGCCGTCAAGTTATGCAGTGTTGCACCGCCAGTTGGAGCGGCGTTGATTCAAATTTGATGGCAATGGTCCATGCCGCTGATATGCCGTGTCCCGGAAATCCCCAGTTGTGCTTTGTCATGAATGAATTTGACAGCCACGATCGGTGGATCTGACACCTCTTGATTGAAACCGTTATTAACAATTACGTGAAACTGTGATTGCCGCTTGTCCCGACGCCGCTGGCACCGACAAAGGTATTTAACCTTGGTTATCGGCCGTCGCTTGCTTTACAACTTCTCCCTGACTTTGAATCAGCAAAAACATGCCTGCTACTTATATTCACACTTTCGATACTCCATCCTTTAAAGGAACCGCCACGATCAATACAGGGTAAGGATTCTACTTGCATCGTCCCTGCAGTTCTAAGCTTGTTATTACTTAGATTGTTCATCAACGGTCAATGGGTTGATCCAGTGGAACATGCCACGATCAAGTGAGCATTTTGCCTCCGTTATCGATATCGGTTGATCCAACTTCTCTATTTCAAGTGTCGTTAATCCAGGTACGCTTTTTTCAGCATCGCCAGATCTTGTTAGTCGTTAACCACGTTGGTCCCAAAGCCACTGGGAAGGTTATCACGTCAGTCGCTGCCGGATCTGCAAAAGATGTCGATATCGCCGTCGAAGCTGCGAGGAAGGCTCGTTGCCATCAATTTTCATTACTTGGTTGATTTCTAAATCACGAAATTTATAGGCGTACAAGACATCGTGGGGCCTGAAGTGCCCGGGGACTGTGCGAGGACAGCTCATAAACAAACTTACTGACCTGCTGGAGGCAAATATCGATGAATTCACCGCGTTGGAATCTCTGGATGTTGGTGGGTAGCCATGTCACTTCGGGTATATGGAACAATAGTGATATCCGCTCTTAGGCAAGACGTTCCATACGGCGAAACAGGCGGATGTTGGTGGGGCTATCAGTATTCTCCGATACTATGCTGGCTGGGCGGATAAAATCCATGGCCAGACCATCGAGGTAATGTCCATGATCCTATGGCTGTGCATCGAATCATTCAAGTATTTTGGTCAGACCAACGAGAATAAGCTGGCGTACACTCGACATGAACCCTACGGGGTTGTGGTATGTCAGTCTTTATCATACGTCAATTGTCATCTCTTATCTTCTCCAGGGACAAATCATTCCTTGGAACTTCCCTCTAGTACGTTGCGTTATACGTGTCGTCATTTACATTAGTAAACCGTGACCTTCAAGGTAATGTTGTCATCGAAAGTAGGGCCCGCATTAGCAACTGGAAACACGATAGTGCTCAAGGTAATTTACGATCAATCATCACCACCACTTTCGAGTCTTATACCCTTATTTAGCCTTCCGAAATTACGCCTCTTACTGCGCTCAAATTCGCTGGTCTCCTCAACGAAGCGGGCATTCCGCCTGGTGTCGTCAACATTATCAACGGCTACGGTAAATCGCTTGATCTATCCTTACCCCTCTCAACTAACCAGCCATATTCATATAATCAGGCCACACCGTAGGCGAGGCGATCAGTCATCATCCGAACATCGAGAAAGTTGCGTTCACTGGGAGTATTATCACGGGACGAAAGATCTTGAAAGCGTCCGCAGAGAGTAATCTCAAAGCCATTACGTTGGAGTTGGGAGGGAAGAGCCCGACCATCATTTTCGACGACGCAGATCTTGATCAGGCCGTAAAATGGGCTTCTCTCGGGATTTAGTACGCATCTCTTTATTTGTACTTATTTCGTAAGCTGATCTTTCGAAGTTTCAACATGGGTAACGCAATGCTCGTTGCATGGGCGGAAAATTACTAACGTGCTAACAGGCCAGGTGTGCACCGCTGGCTCGCGTATCTTCGTCCAGGAAGGAATCTACGACCAATTCCTGCCCAAATTCACCGCAGCCGCGCAAGCCGTTGGTGCTGGTGCTGGCGACCCCTTTGCGCCTGGGACCCTACATGGCCCTCAAGTTTCACAAACCCAGTTCGATGTGCGTCTCCCTTCCGCAAAATTTGCCTTCACCTCGAGTGTTGACTAGACGGAACTCACTGTGTGTATAGCGTGTTATGGGGTACATTCATTCGGGCAAGAAAGAAGGCGCTACAGTCCATATTGGTGGGGAACGTCATGGTCAAGAAGGGTACTTCATCCAGCCGACCATTTTCACGGATTGTAAGCCCGAGATGAAGATCGTCCAGGAAGAGATCTTCGGCCCTGTAGCTGCGATCATCAAGTTCAAAACGGAGGAAGGTAAGTTGCCTGATCACATCAGTAACCACCGCTTACTTGGTCATTCTTCTATCCCAGAGGTCGTCGAAGCGGCTAACGATACGATATATGGCCTGGCTTGTAGTGTTTTCTCTGAAAACGGTAGTCGTGCGTTGAGGGTGGCCCATCAGCTGGAGGCTGGCACTGCATGGGTAAGTGGGATCATCTATCCATATGATACGGCATGTGCCTCCGGTCGATGAGAACTGATCTATGGGTCGCAGGTCAACTGTTCCCTTTCGAGCGATGTATCGGTACCTTTTGGAGGGTACAAGCAATCCGGGATCGGTCGTGAGTTGGGCCAGTACGCGCTTGATACGTGAGCATCTTATGTGTGGGATAAACATAACGCTAACTGATAACTGGTAATCGGTAACAGGTATACGCAAGTCAAAGGTGTACATGTGAATCTTGGTGTTAGGTTGTAACGCTTCCTTCAAGATATGAAATAATCCGCAAAACTGTACATTACCCGAGTCGTCTGTCGGCGCGACTCCTTTCGCATTCGTGTTGGCATAAGAGTGCAACTACGCGCAATTCCCACTGCGAATACGAAGAAATGCCGAGTCAATGTTACCGAGTTATCTTTGTACAAATACTATTATTTTCCATGCACTATTGTTTACGTAAATTACGTGACAAATTCCAGATGTAACCCCAGACTAAGGTTAAGGTGACTGACAAGAAATGTGGGCGGAAGAGCTGTTGAAGTCAACTGTTTTGATGTCGATTTATGAGGATTTCATCTCTATGATAGCGAAAACAACGTCAAGTACGTTCACCCTTATCTATCCGATACCTCTCCTCAACCTCACTCAGATTCGCAAAAACATACCCGACACTTGCCTGTCTACACCCACTATGTCAAAACCAATGAACGCCACCTTCGCCGACCAAGCTTTAACTTTTCGAACTTGAACTAAGGTAGCGGACCACGACGTTAGGCTACTGGGTTTCCAACAAATGCGGCTGTCAGGACATGTGTTACGTGGGGGTATGTTCTTACTCTCCCTCCCTTTCCCCTATGTAAATGACTAACCCTTCTCCGTACAAGCGCAAAAGCAGCGCAAATTATGTGAAAGCCCGCTCTCCCAAACCAAAGCTAAAAACCTCGTGCACAAGCACGGAAAAAGATGCCACGACATGGGAGTAGGACTCGGAATCAGTAGACGACGGAGATACTCCATAGTACATCGACGCATAACGTGCGTAGCCGATGGCCATCCCTGTACCACCTGGAAAACGAATTCAACGTTATTATCAGACTCCAAACCATTCGTGAGGTGCGGTAAAAGTTTTTCCCACATTTTTAAAGACCGCAACTTCAACACACTAGGCTACATATTACCCAGGCTCCTAAAACCATTCGCTCGAACCGCTCGTATAGGGCTTAATAAGCTTAATCCCACGGCATATGATCCAAATGAGAACAAACAAAAACAAAATAAACAAAACTTCCCCCAAACTCGCGGTTGAGCCCCAGTAGGACCCCCGACAACCACCCAAAATGCCTGATCCCTAAATTTCTGCGGATAAAAAAAATTTCAGGCCATTTTGTGGCATTTTTATCCGGATTTTGCCTCAGGCCTACCCCAGGTCACATTTTTATCCGCTCAAGGGATCAGGCATTCAAAAAAATCACCAAAATTGCTGATTTTCCCAAGTTTTCACCCCAGATGGGTAAAATTGCTCATCATCAGTCAAGCTCCCAAGAAATTGCAATGCTTGGTGTCGAAGAAATTCATGCTGCTATACAATCTACAGCAGGCTTTTTTTTGCACTCTCATGTGGCACAGAGAAACTGGCCATTGGCTTCTAAACTGTAGTTGCTTCATATTTTGTCAAATTCTTAAGGTGCTGAAGTACAGACACAAAACACTGTAGATTTATCCAAGATTTATCACCATCATTGGCTGACCATGTACTCGAAAACCTGCAAGGCGAAATGTGATACTACCAAGATGATAGATCAAATATGTTTGAAGCCATATAGCTGCTGTGTTTGCTGTTTTCAAGTTTTCCCTCTAGTTTTCAAGTAGATATCAAGAATTAGCAAACAGACAGCTGAAATAAGCAAAAGCTTGCAGTGTATTAAGTATTAACATTTATGAGTCTATTACATGTCCATTCAACACTAAGTAATATGAACATTCTATACCCAACTTGAAGCTTGAATTTGATGCATTAGTATCAGCAACACATGCCACTGCCAACTTCAAGTCTGTCTCACACTGTGGATTGATTAGGGAATAACACAGGTATGGTGAAAACTGCAGTGTTTGGGTCATGGGGTCTGTGGGTACAGGTACAGTATTGAGAATTGCTGACCCGCTGACTACCGTGACCCATTACTGTGGTGTCACAGTGTTGCATGGGTTACAAGCAACAATGATGAGCAAGCAACACAAAATGGCCACATCATGGAGAAAATGGGCCCAAACAATGTCTATCATCATTTGGGCTCTAGGTATTTTTCTAACCAACTAATGATTTTCATTCCATTTTTAGGTTGTGATAGTGCTATAACAACAAGATAACACCATTTACAGCACACCTCCCCCACTGCTGCTAGCCTCTGCTCGCAGGGTGGATAGCAACTGGGATGGAAATTGGGGGGAGTGAGAGCAGGCACGATGACAACGATGAAGGGCATGAGCACCCCCAACCACTACCATGAGCAACTGCTTGTGGGGTGGAAACAGGGAGCAATGGAGACAGTGAGAGGGCCAAGATGTCAGGACAACAATGAGGACAATGAGGATGACAATGATAACAACAACAGCAACAGCCACCAGCACCCACCAGATGGACACTGGACGATGACAACAATGATGACAACAATCACGACAGGACAATGAAGACCACAACAACAACTAGGACCAGGACCAGGGAGCCCAAGCCTGCCACCTCTGGATGCCAATGACAAAGACGAAGACAATGACGAAGGACAATGATGGTGGGACCACGAAGGGACCACAATGACCACAATGACAACTACGATGAGGACCAGGAATGACAATGACGGGGACCCCCACACCAACAATGGACGACTCAGCACCCGTTCCCACCACTGCAAGCAACTGCTCGCAGGGTGGACCACCAGTGCTACAGATGACAATGGAGGGCAAGGATGGTGAGGGTGGTGAAATGGGCCCAAACAATGATAGACATCATTTGGGCCCCAGGCAAGTTTTTTATATGCTCATTTCTTGGTTTTTTCTTCTTTTGACTAACTTAGATCTTCATTTATAGTAGGTTTTACTTATGTTACAACAACGGAATGACCCAGGACCATGATGGGGTGAATGGGAATGACAAGAACACAGACATGCCAATGAGACAAGGGTGAGGATGACTAGGACAGGGACAACACTGGTGGCGAACAATGCCACAGATGACAGGGACACAACAATGAGTGCCAGATGCAATGACAGGGGGCAGGGGAAGCAACGATGAGGACCAGATGGCCACCCATGACCCACCACAAGGATGATGGGGAGGGCAGGGATGATGACAACGAATGAGGTGGAACAAACGAACGATGGGGACAGATGAGGTCACCAGGGATGATGGGGATGAGAGGGCCAACTGCCACCACAAGCAACTGCTTGTGGGGTGGGGCCCCCTCATGTTTTCAGGAAGGAGGTTTTTTTTTTGTTTCTATCATTGATTAGTTTTGTGGCCCTTTGGCCCTTGTTAGTTAGTTTAATGAAAAATTCTAATGCTTGTGTTGTGCCCATCATGCAAATCATAAATGTAAGGTATTATTCAAATAAAAAACCTTATTGTCTGTATTGCCTGGGTGTGGTTAAGTTAGTTGATGGTTATACAATACAAATACACTAGGTTGAACAATAGAGAACATCAAATAC
The DNA here is from genome assembly GCA_003313805.1 of Tricholoma flavovirens. Classification (NCBI taxonomy): domain Eukaryota; kingdom Fungi; phylum Basidiomycota; class Agaricomycetes; order Agaricales; family Tricholomataceae; genus Tricholoma; species Tricholoma flavovirens. The sequence goes on from QLOK01043462.1 coordinate 7,453, forward strand.
AAGGCAAAAAAAGAATCAAAACAACAGTGTATATTCATGGTGTTGCACCCACAGTATTTCACAACAAACCATGGTAAAAACCTGTCACCATGGTTACAGTATTAGAACAGGTATGGTGTACACAGGTATGGGTGTGGTGTGTGAAATTTTTCCTGCAGTGTGACCCATGTTACACCCTAGGATTGATTGTCTTTTTGAGAGCACTTGAAGGAACTTTCTTCCAATTTCTAACCTCCTACTTTTTGTGAAATGTTGGGGGTGCATGTAATCACATAAACATATTCAAAATTTAGATGTGTTCCATTTGGAGCATGGTGTTCATGTGTTGTTGTGTGAGAAAGGCTGAAAAAGGGACTTCTGAGTCTGCCCCAAAAAGGAAGGCAAATGGACTCTCAAGCGAGTTGCAAATGTGGTTAATAGTTATATTTTTTTAATCCTTCTCAGAATTTTATCTGGACCAGATCAGGCATACAAGCTACAGAGCAATCCCTATCTGGACATTTACTCAGGGATCAACCACAATTTTGCCCCATTTTTATCCAGATGGCCTCAGGCATTCACAAAAACTTCTGTGATTTTTATCCAGATAGGGATCAGGCATTTTGGGGGGGTTGTTGTGGGTCCTGCCCCAGTCAAAATCAGATTGGACGCAGCTGAGAAGGATTGAGATGGGAAGATTTGCTTACTCAGAATTGATTTGTGTTGTTGTATTTGAGATTCCTTTTTCTATGTTGACATATTTGTGATGTTCATTTTCTTACATCTACTGTGGTTGAGCCTCGTTGAGATCCAGCCACTCTGTCAATGCATCATGCATATACATGTTTCATGAGTTTGGTTATGTGGCATGTTACAAATGCAAGTCCACATTCCCACCAGATTCCACTTCAACCACACAGTTAATACACTCCCTGCGTAGTGTTGTCCTTGTTCAGCATGCCCCCAAGCCAGACTTATCCCTTTCTCTTGAACTCAATTGCGATGACCCTACAAATTCATTCTCATTCTCTAGCCCTTCCTCTCCAGTTACAACTGGGCTCATAACTGAACTAGTTCTGAAAATTTGCACTGTGCATAACATGCCTGCACAGCCATTGAAACCACTGACAGTCTTGCCACAAAGTCGGCAAACCCACTATCAAACCCCTGACCGCATCCTCTCATTGTTGCCATCCCTCTCTTGGCTCTTGCCAATGTTCACTCCTTGGCTGTCCAAACTCCAACTCAGAACCAAGTCTCTACTGCAAAGTTCTCACTTCATATTTAAAGAAAACTGCTGAGGGTCAGCAGTTCTTGCATAAAGCTAAGAATAAGATCCCCACCACACCTTTTATGGATGTGATGACAGATGATCAATGGATGGTACTGGCAATAGATGCAGATGCAGGGGGGATCTAGCAGATATGAGGGTTGCTTGGGTTGCTGTGCCAGATGATGGATATGAGGGTGGTTTGGGTCAGATGATATGTGGATTTCTGAACATCTGAAAATTCATATTTTCACATTCATACTGCCTTTCTGACACTATACAGACAGTATGGCACATAACATATGCACATCAATATCACAGTTATACACATCATACATACACAGTCACATGCCTGTTGTGAAGTACAATCTAAGAGTCACCACCATCTACTCTTGAAGCTTGAAGCTTGAAGCTCAAAGTTCCAGCTAATGCTTCCTTGTTATGGCACCACACCAGAAGAAAAACCCACCTCAGGAGGGCATAAAGCAGTACTTCTGTGATTGTGAGCGATATTGCAAGGGTTGTGTTGTGGACATATCTCGTTCATCTTACCAGAGACATGCGCCCTATCATAAGCTGGGGTTCTCCAAGGCATTCATAAGGGTGTTTTCGAATGTGTACAATGATCCTCACACATTGGTGGCACCATGGAGCTCAGAGCTACCTGGGATTCAGGGAAATACACTGGTTGGTGCAGGAATTGCAGGAATCTCTGAGTCAGTTACTGTGAGTGCTCACTCAATTTAATGCCACAAGTTTGTTTGCTAACGGGGACACAGGATCCAATTTTCTGCAATCATGATGGTGTTTATAGGAGGGCAAGATGGCATGACTTCTCAAGACCTGGGCAAGAGCAACTTTTGTGGCAGCAGTAACCCAACAAAAAATGACACATCACAGCAAAGCAATACCACACCTGGTGCACATGAGAACAATCACAATGGTGTGGACACAACCGAAAACCATACATCTCAGCCACATGATGTGCCACACCAGGCTTTGGCACAAATGAATCTGGTGTTGTGGGTACCTGTGATGAGGACAAGGCAGGTGACATGGGCTTGGGTGCAGAACAAATGCCCACAGGGGTTCATGCAGATCCAGGTTCTCTTGATGGCGATGAAACTAGAGACAATAGGACAGATGAGTATATGTCACAACCTCAGCCTGATGTAGACCTTCAGGAACTCTCATACATTGCACAATTGGAGGATGTGAAGCTTGCGATGGATTTTGTTTGAGCTTTGCAAGGTGCATCATTAGACAAGAGTAACCTTGATAAAGATATTGTTGAACAGCTATGAAATCCACCCACTTCACCTGTTGACATTGGTGATCCTGACCTTCACCTGGGTTTGGGATTGTTCTTGGTGACTATCAACACTTCACAAGAAACTTTCAACTTATCAAGAAATGCCATAATCCAATGCCACCTTGACAACAAAATACCTTCATTTGACCAAATAAAATGGCACATTGCAGACATCACAGGCATTGTTCCTATTCTTGAGCATATGTGTCCAACTTATAGCTGTCTGGCATTCACTGGACCATTTGCACCACTTGACATGTGCCCTGAGTGTGGTGGACCACAATATAGTGATGTAGCCCATCATATGCCACATCAAGAATTCTACACCATGCCTCTTGGACCTCTGTTACAAGCACTTTGGTGAGATCATCAGAGTGCTAAACAAATGTGCTACAGAAGAAGAAAAACTCAAGAGATCATCAAGGAACTCCAGTTGAATGATGGTCATCTGAAGGAGATTAAGGATTTCTTGTACTCTCTGGAATACCTTGATTGCATCAGAAGTGGTCACATTCAGCCAGAAGACATGGTTCTGATGCTCTCCCTCAACGATGCACAGCTCTATGCACACAAGGCCTCTGACTGCTGGATTTACATTTGGATCATATTTGATATTGATCCAGAATTTCAATACAAGAATAGGATTGTTCTTGTGGGTGGCATTATTCCCAGGCCAAATAAGCGAAAGAATGCTGAATCATATCTTTTTCTGGGTCTTTACCATGTCGCAGTGTTACAACATGAAGGCCTTCATATCTGGAATGCCTCTCAAGACAATATCTTTGTTTCTTATTCCTTTGTGGCTTTGGAAGCTGCCAATGGCCCAGGCATAACTTACTTGAATGGCCTCATTGGGCATAATTGTAAACATGGCTGTCAATTGTACTGTTCTGTTGCAGGATGGCACAAAAAAGGATCATCAAAATATTTTCCTGCACTTCTCAAGCCACTGAACCACACTGTATTAGAATGCAGCCATGACGACATTTCACTCACAAATGTTCCCTTGTGCTCTCCTCAACTATACTATGAAAATCTTCAATTCTTGCTGGCATCTGACAGCCAAGCTGAGTATAAAAAATGTTGCTTGCAAATGGGCATCTCTAGACCAAGTATTTTTCTTGGTTTGAACCAAAAGATGATCCTCAGGGTTCCTGGTTGCTTTGGAGCAGATATAATGCATCTTGCCTCCATAAATATCCCAGATCTCCTCATCATTCTCTGGTGAGGTACTTTTGATTGTGACAAGGACAACAACCACATGAGTTGGGAATGGGCTGTGCTTCAGGGTAGCATGTGGATAGCTCAAAGATGACATATTGCATCTGCGACACTGCATTTGCCAGATTCCTTCGATTGTCCAACATGCAACCCAGCAGAAAAAATCTCAAGTGGTTATAAAGCTTGGGAGTTTCTTCTGTACTTATATGGACTTGGACCTGGTGTGTTCTATAATGTATTATCTGAAAAATATTGGTGGCATTTCTGCAAACTCATATTTGGGATGCAGATTGTACATCAGTATTCCATCAAGACACAGGACCTTAATAATGCCCATCAGGCATTCCTAGAATTTGTTGGCAAGTTCGAGGTTCTGTATTACCAACACTGACCAGAACACCTACATTTTGTATGTTGAAGCATTCATGCATTAACTCATCTTGCACCTGAGGCTTTCTGAATTGGCCCTCCAGCCTGCTCATCTCAATGGACTATGGAGCAGACTATTGGAAATTTAGGCCAAGAAATCCACCAGCCATCCAATCCATTTGCAAATCTTTCTGAAAGAGGCCTTCTTCATTGTCAAATCAATGAAATCAGAGTGATGATACCTGATCTCGAGCCCCCTATTGCAACTGTGCCTTGAGGTGGGTATATTCTGCTCTGAGCACAGGATCAGACTCATTGACCATTACAAAATTACAAGACTGCAGCACTCATGACTTATTTGGGGAGTGCTTGTGACCTACATCTGGATGATTGGTCTCCAAGTATAGTACGATGGGTGAGGCTCTGTCTCCAGAATGGACAAGTCACATGGTCTTCTTGGAAGGAGAAATTGAACAGTACTTTACACTCCCCCCCTGAGTCCGAGCGGACTCCGCTCGGACACTAGGACGTCCTAGGACTGTCCTCGGACTCTGCTTGGACTCGTTAGAGTAGTGATGTTAGTGATGTTATATAT